>ML782127.1:409049-421924 GCA_009831015.1 Picea engelmannii | reverse complement strand
TTGGAAAAGCATAGTTTTAACCCAATAATGAGGTAAATGTAATGATGTGGAGGTGATATGAAGGTGAAATGGAAGTAATTGTGAAGGTTTTAGTGAATTAATGGAGTGAAAATAAGGACCATTTTGAGACTCAACAACAACCTAAACTTTTTGGCTGGATTTTCTGTCAGACAAACTCAGATCTCTTCATTCTTAAGGAGTTAGAGGAAATTCCATATACCATTGGAAAGGTATCAGAAAAATATTTCCAACCATATAACCTATTCTCCCATTTTAGCTACATATTTAGTGTAAAACTTCTTTTCAACAATCCAAAAACAATATTTTCAACAATCTCCATTTTGCAATATTTATCTTGGACATTTGTAGTCTTCCCTTGTCTTTGAAATCAATGACAACAATATTTCCAACAATCCCCCCTTTTTTCACTGATGGCAATCCTTAGTCAATTATGATACTCCCCCTGTCTGCAACTTTCCTTGTGTCTGCAACTTCTCCCCCTTTGACATCAATGGAAAAGGGTTGCTCCCCTTGAGCTTGTACTTCCGTTTACTGACAATATGAGAGAGATATCACTCCCATCTTTCGTATGAGATATTTAAACATGTCTCTAGGAAGGGTTTTGGTAAAAATATCTGCAACCTATTCTTTGGTGGTAATGTATTCCAACTTGACACTTTTCTCAACTACCTGTTCCCTTAGGAAGTGGTAATTGATGGGAATATGGTTCGTCTTTGAGTGTATAACATGTTTCTTTGAAATTTTGATTGCACTTGTGTTGTCACAGATGATTGATATTGGATGATTATATTCTACCTTGATATCCTTCAATGTCTACTTCATCTAGACAACTTGTGTGTAAGATGATGCTACTGCAATATATATGGCTATTGACGTGGATAGAGAGATAACAACTTTCTTCTTTCTCAACCATGATACTAGATAGTTTCCTAGAAAGAATGCTCCTCCACTAATACTTTTCTTGTCATCAATACTTCTTGCCCAGTCTGCACATGTATATGTTGTTAAAGTGAAGTCCTTACTTCTTGAATACCACAAGCCAAAGTCCAATGTGCCCTTCAGATATCTGAATATTATTTTTATTGCTTGCACATGTGTTTCCTTTGGTGCAGATTGAAATATTGCAACCAAGGCTACTGCTTGCATGATGTCTCACCTTGATGTTGTCACATATAGTAGGTTGCTAATCATTGACTTGCACAATGTTTGATTTTCTTTTGGAGATTCATCATCTTTTCTCAACTTACATCCCATGATCATGGGTGTAGGACAGGTGCACAATCTTCCATTTTGAATTTCTTCAATATTTCCTTGATATATTTGGTCTTAGAAATGAATATGCCTTTGTTGGAATGAGAAATCTGCAAACCTAGAAAGAATGACAATTCTCCAAGAAAAGACACCTCAAATTATTTTTTCATTTCTTTTGTAAACTTTTGGCTCATTCTATCAACATTACTTCCAAACATGATATCATCCACATAAACCACAATGATTAATAGAGCTTCATTGTCTTTTTTGATGTAAATATTGCTATCTGTATCTTCTCTTTTGAACCTTCTTGTTGTAGGTACTTGTCAAGTCTTGAATACCAAGTTATGGGAGATATATTTAGTCCATCGAGTGCTTCCTTTAGTTTGCATACATAATATTCGGTGTCTGACAATTGAAATCCTTCTAGTTGTTCAATATATACTTCATCTTCTAGATTTCCATTTAGAAAGGGTGACTTGGCATCCATTTGATAGAATTTGAAGTTCTTGAAACATGAAAAATGCCCAAAACATTCCAATTTCTTCTAATCTTACAATTGGAGCAAAGGTTTCTTCAAAGTCAATACCCTCAACTTGAGCATACCCTTTACAAACCAATCTTGATTTATTTCTTATTACTCATCTACATACCATCTACATCCAATTTGTTTTTGAAGACCCATTTGGTGCCAATCACATTCTTGTCTTTTGGTTTGGGCACAAGTTCCCATGTCTCATTCTTCTCAATCTAATTTAGTTCTTCTTCCATAGCATTAACCCAATGCTTATCTTAACTAGCTTGTGTAAAATTCTTGGGCTATATTTTATATACCAAAGAAAAGTTCAATCTTCTTCTAGTATGAACTCATGTATCTATATCACCAAGAATATGACTTTCTGGATGATTCTTTTGAACAATTTTGGATGGTGTCTTTGGATATTGGCATTCTATTTCTTCTTATTCTTTCTTTTCTTCTTTCTTTTCTTGTTCTTTGTATATTGTCTCCTCTGGATCTTCATTTGTTTGTGACTTTTCCTCTTGAAGTATTGCTTCATCCACTCTTACATCAATACTATCTAAAACCTTGTGCAATATTTTGTTGTAGCATTTGTTGGCCTTGCTTTCAGATGCATAGCCAACAAATATACCTTCATTTGTTCTGGAATCAAACTTGCCTAAATTATCTTCATTTCTCTTTATATATCACTTTCTCCCTAATACTTTGAAGTATTTGACTATAGTTGGTCTATGTTTCCATAATTCATAAGGTGTCTTGCTGTTGTTCACTCTAATTTGTGCTCTATTCAAAATGTAGACTACTATTATATGTGCCCATAATTATTGCACTTATAACATTCAATATTTTAATCAAGTAGGGGAGCAAATCAATTGTCGTTTATATCAACAAACCCATGAGAACTTTTGGTTTTGTTGCTCACGTAATCGTTCCTTGAGGTTTTATAAGAACCTCTATTTATATATATCACATGATCTCTTCTTTCATAAGCTCTACAATCTATTGCCTTATGACCAAAATTATTGTAAGAAAAACAATATCCAAGAAATATATTTTGGTACCGGGTTGAGAAAGGTCTTCTTAATGGAATGACTCTTTTGAACTCATTCTTGTGAGAAAAATCATATTTCTTCTGGTCATCATTTCCTTTCCTTCTGCTGCTTTCATTGTCGATGGAGCCTTTGATAATATTGGCATAGCTTTTAGGATTTTCTTCATTTTCCTTTTCTGATGGATTTGTGACCTTAGTGCTTGCATCTCCCTTGGGGGTATTTTGTTTTTTGTCGTATCCAAGACCTGTCTTGATGAATGGTGACCTTTGGAAATTGAGAATATTATCTAATATTTCATAATTTCCAAAGTTCAAGCTTCTATTCAATTGATCAATTATTTTCTCTAGTTCCTTTCTTAAGGAAACTATTTCAGCTTCTAGCTTCTTGCAATTTCTTCCTTTTCTTTTAGGTGGCTTCTCACCACTTCTTCTATCATTTTTGCCTCTTCTAGTTGAGTCTTCATGATGATAACTTTTTTTCCTATTTCATTAATATCATGACCATTCTTTTCATATTTCTACAATTGCTCTTTCTTTTTTTTATTCTTTCCCCCGAGTCTATCTATTTCTTCTAAGGCATTAATGAGTTCTGCTTCAAGATTCACTTCCCCATCAGTGTCTTCTTATTTTGAATATGATTTTTCTTTCTAGTTGTCTTCATTTTCTTTATCAATAGACTTTGTATCTATGGCTATGAAGATGAATTCTTCTTTTTCAATATCATAAACATATCCATCACTTTCTTTAGATGAGCTATTATCCTCTCTAGAGTAAAAAATATTCTTCTTAGTATATTTTCCTCTTTTGTGTCTATAAGGTTTGATTTTATTATTATGCTCTTATTTATCACTATTGTCCTCATCATCACTATCTTCCCTTTTTTCATATGGACATTTAACAGTAAAATGACCTACTCTACCACAATTAAAACATTTGAAGGGTAGCTTACATTTGTATTTGCCAGATCTTGTTTTTAGCTTTCTCATAAATTGTTCTTCTTCTATATCCGATTCATGGTTGGAATAATCACAAAATTTGTGTCATTTTGTCTTCTTTGATGCTTTGAATGTTGCTTCCTTCTGTATTGTATTTTCTTTTTATGTCCTCATATCATATGCAATGAGAATCCCATGCAACTCATCCATCGTCAATTTCTCGAGATCCTTCATTTCTTCAATGGCATAGACCTTGGCATCAACTATTAAGGGGAGATACCTTAGCACCTTTTGCACAATCACTAGTTCTTCAATATTCTCACCAAGTCCTCTGATGGTGTTGACAATTTCATCCACTCAAAGGAAATAGGCTACAACATTTTCTTCGTCTTTCATTTTCAAACTCTCGAATTGTCTTCTATGAGTTTGGAGCCTGGCCTTCTTCACCTTGTCATCACCTTCATATATGTTTTGAATTTTTTCCCAAATATCTTTTGTTGATTCACAATACATCACCTTAACAAATTCTGATTCAGATAGACCACTCAAGATATAATTCATGGATTTTGCATTATGTTCACTAGCCTTCTTCCTAGCATTGTCTATTGGTGGAGTTGTTGGGGTTGTATACCCATTCATGAATGATTACCAAATATCAAACCCAAGAGACATTAGATAAGTCCACATCCTTATACTCCAAAATGCATAGTTTGTTTCATCAAACAATGGAGCCTTGTTTGTGAAGAAACCTTCTTGACTAGCAATGTGTGATCATGAGATCTACCTTCTAGTGGTTAGACTGTTTATGAAGAAACCCACTCTGATACCAATTTTTGAACTTCTATTTACACTGGGAGGGGGGGTGAATCAATATAATATACTTTTTACTTTAAATGAGCATTCATTAACTTTAAAACAATAAATGCATGTAAACTAAAATTACAATACATCGAGTTTAATGTGGAAACCCTTGTGGGAGAAAACCACAAAAACTTATCTTTATACATGTCTACAATCACCAACCTACTGTTACAAATCTTGTAGGCACCAACCTATTGGATACACCAATGTCCTCAGCTGAAAACCAACTCAACAAGATATTATGTAGTCACCAACCTACTTGAGACACCAATCTTATCTATTAAGCACCAACTCAGTAAGACCTATATAGGCACCAACCAAAGATATTCATACATACAATACTTCTAACTTCACCTGCATGCTTCATGCTTCATGTATTTCATATCATCATCATACCCTTAAATTTCATGCTCCAATGCCTCTCTTTGCTTCATACCCCAGACATAGATTTAAACCCTAGTCATATTTAGCCTTCATTCCCTAGCAAACCTCATAGCATCTTTCCCAGAATATAATCCCAAACTGCAACATCACAACCTCAAAACAATGCACTTTGCAACATCATAGACCTTAGTCCTTCATAACACACCCTTAAAACTACAAGAATACTTTCCAACTTTTCTTGCACACCTCAGATATATTCTGCACACCTCAGAATTGATATTCTTGTTTAGATTCTCTTCAAATGTGCATATCTATCCTATATTTATAGTGTTTTTGTGCTCACTTTTAGAGATGACATGTAAAGACTGGTTGAGCTGACTTTAACTTTCTGGCTGGGTTTTCTGACAGAAAAATTCATATCTCCTCATTGCTAAGGAGTTAGAGGGAGTGCCATATACTGTTGGAAAGGTATTAGAATAAAATTTCCAACCATATAACCCATGCTCCCATTTGAGCTAGGTATTTAGAGTAAAAATTACTTCAAATATAGGGTATCCAAACTGAGCATAAAAAATCCAAAAACAATATTTCCAACAATCTCCATCTTGCATTCTTTATCTTGGACATATGTAGTCTCCCCTTGTCTTTGGCATCAATGACAACAATATTTCCAACATATTTTTCTAAAATAGACAATGAGAAATCCCCTATCCTTAATGATTTGTCTATAAGTTTTACAAATCCACATGGGACTTCTTGAGCCTGACCCTACTTTAGGTCTGTAAAGAATCCATTCACAATAGGTCATTATGGAATTTGATTATCAGTGGGAATACCAATTTTATCTCAAAGGAAAATGATCCTGGGCATATAACCAATGTGAGATTGACTATTTAACTTATTACATCCTATGATATTTTGTGCAAGCTATGGAAACACTCTCACCAATTAAATGTTAGGGATCCTAACCATTAATGACTTCAAGTGTTAAGAGGTTAGATCAAGTCCATAAAACAAGTTGGTCATCTTGTGTTGACATTTTTATGCTATGGAATCATATACCCTCTACTGTGCTTTACATTCAAATTATATCCTTGGGGTCATCCATGGGATATCATGCCTAAGAAGAAGATAATAAACTAATCAATGTCCATTTTAGGGGCAACTCATTCATTTCCATTCATAAGGCCTTGAAATGTATAGGAACATACTTGAATTCCTATACATCTTTCAAGCCTTCAAGATCCAACATAGAGCATGTCAAAATAATGTACCAATGGTAAAGTATTCTACCATTCCTTGAGTTGGTTAGAAAAAATAGGTTTGATTTGAGTCCAATCAAGAAAATATTTTAAATTCTTAGGTATTTCTTTTTCTTTCCAAACTTTTCCAAAAAAACATTGGCAAGTGGTAGTGCAAAAAATTGAGTAGAAATTAACAAGAAGGATTATTGAGACATTATATTTAGAAATGTGCTACAAAATTTTCATAAAGGTGCTTAATAATGCCCATGTTTACTATGTCTCATGTTGGGATCCTAATTCAAATGCTATCTATGGTAGGGTAGAGAAATTTTTTCACTCATTCCTTTAAACCAACTTTAAGGGGAAACAAGGGACTTCACTAAGTAAACTAAATTCTTTAGCACACTCCAAAGATTAAGCCTCACTTGCGATTAAGTAATGTACATATGCAAGGTATCCCTTTATATAAAATTGATTATTTGGTCTCTAGAGGGAACTGAGACCAGAAGGTTCTTCTACAAAATTGCATATGTTCGAGATTTCCATATAAAAATGAGGTTTGTAGGAAACTTTCAAATGCTAGTCATTAGCCCAACCTTGGTTAAATTCAAAACGATCATTGTTGGGATATATAACATATAGAGCCCATGAGAAACATGGGAAATAGTAAAACCATTCCTTCAATGGAAGGGAGACTAATTCATTTTTTTCTTTTATTGAAAGAACATGTTACAATTGTCGGTCATCACTAATAACATATAACCACTAGCATAAAAACAATGGTTCTTTGGCTTTTGATTATATAGAAAAGGAACTAGGAATCTAAGACACAATTTTTTATTTGCCACTAGGGAGGACCACATAAATTCAATTTTTAACAGTGTTTTGTAGGGTTTTCATCTAAAGATACACATAAAGACACCGTCAAATAATTTAAGAAGGGTTATTGATGAAAAATATTCCTTTCTATATGTATCATTTTTGTATTAATCTAAAATATTGAATGGATCCCATAAATGATAAGAAATATTTTATCAAGCACTACAAGGTTTAACCATTGGATTTTATAAAAAATGAATGGGATTTCTTTTATAATATATGCAAGACACGATTATCATGGACCTTGACTAGTGACTAGTGAAAGTGGCCCACATTGAATTTTTTGCAAATTGTGCTTGCATCTCAAAAATTGACCTGATCAACCTAGAAATATACTTTAATAATATGGGAGGGTTTCATAGATAAAAATTAATCTAGGGATGGCCTCTCCAAAGGAAAAAATATTGGGTGTCCAGAACAAGCCAAACAAGGTTGGATTGAATCCAATTGTGTGCCAACAAGATCCTATTGAGCACTATGTCCTTAATGGCTACCATCAATGATATGGAATATCATACTAAGCACTACAAGTTTCATATATTGGATTTTTTGAAAACTGAATGGAATTTATTTCATAATTTGTATAAGACTTGACTCACATGGACCTCGACTAGTGATGAGTGAAAGAGGCCAAGGTTGAAATTTTTGCAAACTGTGTTTGCATCTCATGAAATATCAGCTAATTAGCTTGGAAATATAATTCATTGATATGGGAGGATTTTAAAACTCAAAAATAATCTAGGGATGGCCTCTTAAAGGACAAAATATTGGGTGCCTGAAACAAGCCAAATAAGGTAGGGTTGAATCCAATTCATGCCGACAAGATCCTATTGGGAACTATAGCCTTAATGGATGACATGAATGATATGAAACCTTATACTAAACACTACATGTTTGATCCATTGGATTTTTTGAAAATTGAATGAAATTTCTTTCATAAGCTATGCAAGACATATCTCACATGGACCTTGACCAGTGACTAATGAAAGGGGCAAACGTTGCAATTTTTTCAAACTATGCTTGCATCTCACGAAATATGACCTGAACAACATGGAAATATATTTTTTCCATATTTTAGGGTGTTATAATTAAAAAATAAGGGGGATGGCCTCCCTAAAGGCCAATATATTAGGTGCCAAAAACAAGCCAAACAAGGTTGGATTGAATCCACTTGGATTTTGAAAAGATCCTATTGGGCACAATGGCCTTAGTGACCATCATGAATAATATGAAATATTATATTGATTACTATAGGGTTCATGTTTATTTGATTTTTCCCTTGTGACCTTGGGTCATGTCTCGGCAGAGTGAGACCATATGTAAAATATAGAACCTACCCTCACACACAACAATGCTATAAGAAAATAATTACTTTGAGGAGAGAAGGAGAGAAGGAGAGGTCTCACACCTTGTATCCTATGTTTGATGTCAATCCTTGCTCTCCACCTTTGATTTTTCTCTTGATTTCTACTGATATAAACCTATAAAAAGGAGACAAAGTTTGTGCTGCAACAAGGTAATTATGAATTCAAATCATAAATATAATGTACAAAAATTCAAGTATATGAATAAAACTAACATATATCAATAGATTGAATCAATGTAGACATGTATGGAGGGAAAGAAAACTCTTTTATTGAAAATGGTATACGTGGGTAGTTACAACCTGACTCTAACAGTCGACACTACCTCAAATCCAACCATCCAGGTTCCTCCACTAGTCCTTCAAGCATCAAATCAACAAGATGGCCCTTCCTCAGATGATCCAAAAGGGATATGAACACACCCTATGGTCATATAAGAGAGAAGAAAGAGTACTGGAAAAAAAATTCCAGATCAAGGGGATGCTACTCAGAGGATCAAGGAAAATAGGGAAGCTTGCAAATTTGTCAGCATAATATTGCACTTAGGTTGTCCTCTTCACCCATTCCCTCAAAGGTGCCTTTATACCATCCTCAAGGGGTTGAGGTGGTTGAATTTCATTTTTTACGGGCCCAGGGGATTTTGGGAATGATCCCAACTAAAAAACCCACTCGAAAACGTGGAATATTTTTTTTTTTCATATTTTTTGAGGGCATCCACAAGTTGTAAACTAGCAAGGCACGAACATCCTTGGTTTGCACACTGGTGACCCATAGATGGAAACAAAAATGTTGTATTTTAAATGAGTTTTGTGCAGGAGGATGTGATTTACATTTGCAAGCTAGGGAAAAGGACTAAACCATCCCACAAATGCAACTGATGTGGAAAATTGTGGTATTACTGATGTCCCCTAATGTGTGAGGTAAAATGGGTAGCTGATGGCCAGAATACATTATAACTATGAGAGGTGAGGATGTAATGAAGTAGATCCAATGAAAGTTCCCGAACAACTGATCCAAGAACACAAATCGTCAACAAAAATCAAGTAAGTGTATTCTCTTCCCAAGTCGGGCATACCCATGCTCAGGAGTAATGTAAGCATGGCCACCAAATCAATTACACTGTAGATCCATGAAATATATGAAAGTATGACTGATGTCCATGGCCACAAACAATACATAGTGGATCCATGTGATATATATAAATTAACAATCATGGCCACAATAAATACACAGTGGATCCACACAAAAATAGATCATAGCCATGAATGGAGACACAATGGAGCTATGCCTCAAAATCAAACTCATAGGATATCTAGAACCAATGGTGTGAACAAGATGATCCTATACAAGTACCGATGTCAAAGGGGTGGTAAAATATGTCAGGTAGGAGCACAAAAATTGTGATGCTCATACTTCACCTGAAGTCTTCAAAATGATCCACCGCGGTATGAGTTTACACTATGTGAATATATGTGTTGGGGACGAAAATAGTGAGACACTGTTTTATTACCGATCATTGATGTATATCGTTAACAAATGTGAGACTACCCATCAATGATGATAATGGGTGTCAAGGTACCATGGTACAATCTAACAAGTGTGAATAAATGAACTGGTGTTGAACAAATGATAGAATCTATTGATGAAGGGAAATTGATGTATTTCCACTATCAATAGCGAGGGAGCCTTCCACTAATGAATACAAGCCCAAAGGTACCACAAATAACTATAGATCCATGTGCCAGAGCAATATGTGTTAATGTTTTATGCTGATATTATAGTTCTTTGCATTTCATAAAGATAAGAGCATAATAACCAGAAGATCACTAAGAAATACACATCCACAATGTACACAGCATTTATCCTGGGAAACCCTCTAGGGGAAGAAAACCCAACAAAACTTCCTTATCATAAAAGCTTATACAAATGTTCAAGAGATAACTCAACCAATACAGAAAATCCTCCTCCAAGAGATGCGCCACCCTTCTTCTTCTTTCACCAACTTGAAATATCACCTTGCCTCATAAGAACATGAGCAAGTGAAGTGTGTTAGAAGTGAGGCACTAGCCTCTTATTTATACTAATCTGGCATGTGTGAAGAGACACCATTCTGGCAGGGCCGACCTCTCATACTGGGTGGATAAATCCACCATTAATTAAATCTGGCTGGGCCGACCTTTCATTATAACTGCTGGGGCCGACTTCTTATTCTTTACATTATAATTGTCCGATGACCAATCCGCAAAAGGGGATTTGGTCCTTATACAATTACCGACTTGGTTAATCCTCAATGGGGATTTAACCTAATAATAAAAATAATAATAATGACATGATTAATCCACAATGGGGATTTAATCCAATAACAAAATAATAAGAATGCCCTTCGCAGTTACATTATTTCAACAATATGTGATGAAGTCGATAGGAAGAGATCTGCTGGAAAAAAGACATTAAGGCATCCTCCAACATCCAGCATGAGGGGTAGCGGAAGGATAAACATTTGGAAGGACTCAGATGAACAAATTGTAAGCACCACACCAAGGTGCGACTCCAACATGCACTAGATGGAATAACAAGTGACAAAGTTCTCTGAACAATAGCTAATAATGGAGACTATTGACAAAGACGAGGAATCTACCAATGGGGTCATATGGAAACCAAGATATCACATGAATCCCTACGTGTGATGATTGTTGTTTATGTCGAACAAAAGGGAATCAATGTGTTGGATTACTGAGAGGGGGGGTGAATCAATGATAGCATAATTATAATCCTTTTTCTTCAAATGGTATATCAATGTAGAATTATTATCCAATAATGAGCAGTAAGAAATAAACAATCACACACATACACAATACACCAGTGTTTTACGTGGAAACCCAAATATGGAGAAAACCACGAAATGCTTTTTCTTATATGTCTTGAATAATTACATTAATTGGAAGCACCAACTTCCTTTGTTTTCCAACGACAACTGGAAGGAGTCTCCAACCCCCTAGTTTATTAGGCTACAACATGAGGGAAGATCCAACTCCCCAATTCTCTGGCTACAACCAGAAGGAGGCTACAACCCCCAATGTTCTCCGGCTATAACCGGAAGGTGGCTACAACCACTTGTCCTTGCCCTGTCCTACCACCCTGAAGTAGAAGTAGAATGATGGAACCACTGTCACACTATCACTGTGAGATATACCGTTGTAAACCTATACCAATAAATCTGAACCATGCATCAACCATGCATCAACCTGTACTCAACCTGTACCATAAACAAGTGCATCAACCATGCACCAAACTGTAATCAACTTGTACCGTAACCAAGTGCATCCAACCATGTACCAAGTATGTACCAATCATGTTTCAACTACTCATCAACTATGAATAATCAATATGTACCAACACCATCAACTATACACCTCATGTATGTGTGCCAACTCATCAACTACTTGTCTCAACCATATACTCAACATGTACCACAACCAAAAGCTCTCATCAATTTCATCATCCAAATCTGATTTGTAGCTTTGCAATAGACCTGGTGTATATGATCACATTCCTGCAAACCTTCCTTAACTTTAAAAACAAGAGACTATCATTTTCAACAAACTTTTCTTTAGTCTCACATGCCTAGTTTCGGATTAGTCAACAACCCTAACTTGAAGTAATCATAACTTTGAACCTGTAATATATAAAGATCTAAAACTGATACACAATGTGATTCAGTGTGTTTAATGCAACTCCTCCAAGTGTCACTACTTGGAACCTCTCAAAAAAGGAGTTATAGCAAAAATGACATACCTTGCTGAATTCTGGATTATTCTAGAGAGCGACCTTGTAGGGCGTGCCCTGCACAAAATATTTAATGAAATAATCTGAAACTATTAAAAAACATACTATAGAATGTACCCTAACCAAAACATTTGTTCTCACTGAATTTGGATCTGTTATGAATAAGTTATGACGTTTTTACCCGAAACACCTGATTTTGACTAGTTTCAGGACTAGCCACAAACCCTATTTTCCACAGAGTGTAACTCCCAAAATACGATGACCCACAATCTGAATTTGTTTTCAAAGATACTTGGATATGTTTTCTCACTTTCATAGCAATTTCACGGTCGGAATCATTATAGAAAAAAAGTTATAGCGAAAATGGTGAGATGACCTGTAAATAACACACCTTATAAAGCACCATCAAAAGAATTTATCCTTCCTTGCATTTCGGCCTTCTTTTCTTCACCTTCACTTAGAATTCTGGTTTAGATATCCTTGGTTACCTCAAACACATATAGATATTCAATATTCTCAAGTGTGATTCAAATGAGAGAGCCTTGCCTCTTATTTATACTCTCCAAGTAGCTTCCTTAA
>ML782127.1:387897-408116 GCA_009831015.1 Picea engelmannii | reverse complement strand
CTACGGGGATTTCTTCAAGGGTTGACATCAATGACAACCAACCTTAATCAACAATCTCCCCCTTTGGCATTGATGGAAACACTCTGATGCAATACTGAAATCATATCACTCATGCTCCCCCTAGAACCATGCCTTTATCCTCTGCATCTGATAAATCTGCTCCCCCTGGAGCCATGCCTCTGTCCTCTGCATCTGATAAATCTCTCCCCCTTTGTCATCAATGACAAAGGTATCTTTCCATCTAGGGCTGCTTTCCTTGACCAATTGTCCTCTTATGGTGGTTCCTTGTGTACATATAAGACATATAAGATAAGCATTAAAAAAGCATTCATTTTTGGAGTAGAAATAACTCCAAGTCTTTGGAGAAGATATTCAAAGGCTTCCTGTGGAAGTGGTTTTATAAATATGTCTGGCACTTGTTCTTTTGTGCCCACATACTCAACTCTGATGTTCTTTTCTGCAACCTGTTTCCGTAGAAAGTGATACTTGATTAGAATGTGCTTCCTCTTGAAGTGCATCACCGGGTTTTTTGAGATATTGATGGCAATTGTATTATCACAATATATTGGAATGGGCTCATCATACTCAACCTGTATATCTATCAAAGTTTGTTTCATCCAAAGAAACTGTGTACAACATGTTGTTGCTGCAATATACTCTGCCTCAGCTATAGATAGAGATACCGATGATTGTTTCTTTCTTAGCCATGATACCAAACACTCACCTAAGTAGAACACTACTCCACTGGTGCTTCGTCGATCATCAATACAACCTGCCCAATCTGCATCTGTGTAGGCAATAAGTGATAGATCTTTTCCTTTTGGATACCATAATCCAAACTCTTCTGTTCCTTTGAGATATCTGAAGATCCTCTTTACTGCTAATACATGTGATTCCTTTGGTGCTTCTTGAAATCGTGCCACCTACCCAAATGCCTGCATTACATCTGGTTTGGATGCTGTCACATATAGTAGGCTGCCAATCATTGACCTATATTACCTCTGATTTGTAGACTTTGAATCATCATCTTTGCTCAACTTACAACTAGTTTGCATGGGAGTGATAACTGGTTTGCAATCTTCCATTCCGAAACTCTTTAGCATTTCTTTGATATACTTGGTTTGAGAAAGAAAAATTCCTTGGTTTCTTTGACATATCTGAAGTCCCAGAAAGAAGGATAGTTCTCCAAGTAACGACATTTCAAATTCATTCTACATGTCTTTTGCAAATTTCTTGCTTAACCTGTCATCATCATTACCAAAAATAATATCATCAACATAAACTTCAATTAATAAAATATTACCTTAACTTACCTTGATGTAGAGGTTGTTGTCTGCACTTCCTTTTCTGAACCCTACCTACTGCAGATACTTATCCAGTCTAAAGTACCATGCTCTAGGAATCTGTTTTAGACCATACAAGGCCTTCTTTAATTTACACACATAGTCTGTGTTCTCTGACAACTGAAATCCTTCTGGTTGTTCAGTGTAGACTTCTTCTTCAAGTTCCCCATTCAAAAAAGCTGATTTTACATCCCTCTGATATACTTTAACATTTTTGGAGCATGCATAATGTTGTTCCAGAGTCTGTACTTAAGGCTTAGAAGTACAGTGTCTAGGCATCCGAAAGTGGGTAAAGGGTAGAGAAGAGGGAAACGTCAACCTTCGGCAAGGGAAACTAGGGAATATTTCTATGTTGGCATTGTCTAGCTTCCAACTGTTCCTGGATGTTTATATCCTGTTCAATCGCTGCCCATGAACGTTCAAGTTCAACCTGGGTAGTGGCTGTTTTAAGAATGGTATCGAAAAGGTTTAAGTCAATGTGCGTTTGATTTGATAATCCGGGTTCGATATTGGGCTGTGTTGGTACAGGGACAGTCATGGAGGAACAGTAAAATAAGAAAACTTTAGGGGGAATTTAAGTGTTGTCTCAATTCGGTCGTATGAAAGAGAGTTTACGGTTTTAGGAATAAAAGGAACGCAAATCAAAGGCTCTTTCCCATAACTGGGTTATAGTTTAATAAAATGTATGAGGTGGGAGAAAAACATTTAGCTGTCTATCGAGTAAGGCTCCTATCAAGGGAGAATCTCATGTATAAACAGAAGAAGAAAAATGTAAAGAAGTAACCCGATGAAGCATAAAATATATATAGAATTCTGAAAGTGTTGACTGGTCTTATACCTGCTGATAGCTGGTACAGAGGAAAAACAATAAACAATATAGAAAACCAAATTTCATTCACTATAGTAGAGGTTGTACTAAATTATAGCGAAGCATTCATCAGTTATGAATATGAAATGAAACGAAATATGAGATACAAGAAAACAAACTCATAACACAGTCGTGACGGAATTGAGAATCTTCAGATTTGCTTTATATTAACTCTCAAAATGTAAAACCTTTGTTACAATCGACACAAAAAGGTCCAGCCCTTTTTCTTTCTTTCTATGGTATATTTATACAGTTTTACAATAAGATGGAATCTCAATCGTTGCAAAATTTTCAATTATGATAGGGAGGAGGGCAATCGCTCCATTTTTTCTTCTCTGTCTTTATTTGGTGCCATAAGCTTGTTCTTGTGGGTGCTCGGTACAAGTGACACATCTTTCAATCAGCCGAGATATCAGCCTTGACGGTTCTGCTTGACAATTGGCTTCAAAAGAGTAACAATCTCGGGCTAATTGCGACAGCCTGTCTTCCATCTGTCTGTGTATGATGTTGATAGCACATAATTGCGCACTTGGTTTAATCATACATTTGTCTATTTGGACTATGTCCGCCATAGTTACTTGGGAGATCTCGACTGAATCTCTTTCCTCTTTTTCATTTAAATCAAGTGAGATTTTTTCCATATTCATATGAATCAATGCCTCGGCATTACCTCCGCTATCAATGCCTAGCATATTACCATCTATAGAACTGAAAGCCTCTTCTAAGGATTTCGTTACTATCTTGGCTTGCAACTTACCTTCCGAGATGCTGTGCTCCCATTCTTTCAATAGAATGTTTCCTCTGGTTTGCTCCGAAATGGTGAACCTGGGAGTACTTCCCAAATCCATGTTGTTTGTGGCTATCACAGCTTCTTGGAAGGCGACTCGTGCTGCTCTAGCTTCCCTTTCTCTAGCAGTCAAATTCTCCAAAACTTGATTAACCAACAAGCAGTTGTCCCGAATCACCTCTACCTTGGCAAGTAAATTTCGTTGGGCTGCAGAGACTCTGCTCTGAATCTCCATCGCCTCGGACTGGAACATCCCGATATTTATCACTTTACTTTTGGCGATTTCCACCCTAGCCTGTAGCTGTTCAATCAAATCTTTTTGCTGGCTCGCTTGCGTCTGACCATCCCGAACAACCAGCTGTGCTTGTTCGAGCTTAGTCTTGAGTAGCTCTATCTCACTTTTATCGGCCAACCTTGCTCACTCTATTCCTACACTCACCTGGTCTTTGGCAACCTCCGCTGCTGTGGCTAGTCTGGCTTCCAGGGTTTTGATGAGGTGATTTTTTCGTTTCAGCTGGTTTTTCAAAACCCCGACTAAAAATTGGTTCGCTGTGGCATATGCCCCCAATGTCCCAGCTATTTCCATGGCAAACTGTTCATTCTTCTTGTCCTTCCCATCAGTCATAACTTTGTATTTCTTGACTGTTGACTCCCCTTCCTGATAGAATTCTCTCCTTACCACTGCCTTTCTCTTCTTATCGAAGAAGAACTCATTTGGAGGGATCTCTTCCACCCTTATAGGCCTCAACTGTTCATTGAAAATCCACCCTGGGTCAATATTTCCCTGGGTTGACTGCAAGGGAGTAACTGATTTGATAGGTTCTCCAATTTGCTTCGCTGATTGTCCCGGAGTAGTAACCAAACTCTGCTTCTTCGGTGGGTCGGGAGTCTTTATCTCTACTTTCGGACTCTTAGTTTTCTCTCCCTCGTCCTGGTGTTTTTCTTGACTGGGAGTCGCATCCTTGGAGCCTTCGACATCTTTTTGTTTCACCTCCGCTGTACTCGGATTCTCACCCCGTAATACTGCGGGAAGACAACTACGTCGATGTTCTTGGAATTTTAGAACATCGGCCCTCTCTTCAGGTGCCAATGTTTGGATCCGAGCTAAGATCTCGACATAAGATCTTGTGCCTCGGAAAATGTCATCCGAGGGTGAATTTTCGTGCTCAAATCTCTTGAGTCCGCAATTGGCCAAATGATTACTCACGACCCTTTGCGGATTGTGCTTCTTGAATTCAATAAGGACCAATTTTAGGTCTTCTAGGGTTACTGCCTCAGCTTTAACATGCTCGAAATCTAATAAAGAATATGAATTTAAATGAACAGGAAAAGGTGGCCATACTTTCTTCAAGTATCCCTTAAGCTCCTTGCTTATGCCACCGATTACTGTTTGTCTAGCAACCTCACGACAAGTCAGCTTGTTGGGAATGAATAATGGCAATGCATACAGGGGAACAGAAGCCCCAAAAACTATGAGATATGAGAATTCAGCTTCTACATACCATTCAGCTATGCTGCTCAAATTCGTCACTATACTGTCCGAGATCCTGGGTGGTGGGTGGCCGAAAATAGTGACATGCAGCGGTACCATCACCCAGTTGAATATTTCATATACAAAATCTGGCGCTTTGTTTTCCCATAATTTCAAATGATAGACGTGGATGGGCTCGTCCTCTGCTGCAGTCCAACTCCAGCTCATTAAGGGAAATGGTGTTATAAAGCACACGACGTCCATAATGTATGCAGACATAAAAAATGAATAAATTTTTCCACTCTCTTTCTGCGCCCGATACTCTGTAACCCGATTGGTCAAGCTATTAGACAACATTTTTGCCCAGTCGAAGGAACAACCTTCGACGACTCGATATATTAGAGGCACCCATTGAAGGAAGAAATGTGAGGTGTCCTCTCTCCCGTATAATCTGCATGTCATCATAGCTACATACTTGAACTGCAGTTCCAAGGAGGCTATTGAATATATACCATGACTGTCTGCCCTGAACTTCGCAGGGTGCGAAACACAATCTCTTATTAAGCTAGACATAGTCTTGTCATACTGTACACATTCCTTCTATTTGAACTCTTCCAAGAATTCGACATCATATGTAAGGTCAGACACTGTGGGCAACTTGTACATAACTTGCAGATGTTCAGGTCTTAAAGTCTTGATGGTGACCTTCTGCTCATTCATGATGATTCTGGTTGGTATGTCCACATGGTCTAATGCCCATCGGACCATATCATAATAGGGGAGCAGTCGTGGCCTGGCCGCTACTTTATGTATTCTCGATTGAATGACGATCTTATATTTGGTGGTTATGTCGTATTTTTCATTGTCATTGGAATCATCGGAATAATCCACCAATTCGGCCTACAGAACATCAGAAACGAACGACCAGTTCGGGACAGAGTCGACACTTCAAGGTGAAGTATCGGCGACGTTTTTTGAACCTTGTCCTGCGACCTCAACGCTGGCTTTAGATTCTTTTCATGGGGCCATGACAGGAGATCCTAATTTAGCTCTTCTGCGATAAAGATATGTATACATACAGAAGTTAGCTCGCTGAGAAAGTGTGCTCTGCGTATTATAGAAATGAATTTGTTATATGAATAACAGCTCTATATATTCGAAAACTCGATACTTTTTAGAATAGATCTGTCAAATCATGTTTAGAAATAAATTTAGCAATAAAAACCCGATCTTTATTTGTTGATTCGCCTTATTTCTAATTAATGCCATAAATTTTGGCGGTTCGAAATGTCAGTTGGTGTAAGGAAGGATTAAGATTGCTTCGTAAACTATGCAAGCGTTAAAACACGAGAGATATTGATTTAGCTTAATTAATCCGATTTTACCAAAGTTAATTAACCTTTCGGTACTCATTGTATCGAGAATTTTTGCTTTAACCCTTTGAACCTCTAACCCCCGAAACTGCGATGATTGATTTTGGTTAATAAAAACGTAATTGTGATTAGGCACTTAATTAATTACGTAATTATTTATATTCGCCATATCGCGACTCAGAGCTTCGAAGGTAAGTTTCCGGGAAGTTTGCATGCTGAGCTGCGAAACCGCGAGATCACGATAATACGTTTTAATTAAAAGGGAAGATAAACTCGGATTAAGTTTTTAATTAATTATGTTCGTTTCTTTATCGCGGCTTCGCGACTCGGGCTTAGACAGTGTAGTTTTTTAAAAGAGAACATGTCGAGTGGCGAATTGCCGACGGAACTTAACCATGGCTTAGTTTTTTCCTTTAACATTGACACAGGGTACTAACATATGGAATTCGTGGTTTCGGCTATCGGGGATACGATAATGAGAGTTTTGGATTTAGTGAACGCCGAGGCGCGAAAACTCAATGATGTTTAATCATGATTTATGAAAAATTTACTCCCATTACTGACCTAGGTAAAATTTTAAAGCGATTTCACTGTTTCGTTGCTCGGGACTTGTGAACTACGTGATCTATAGCATCCAACATGCGAAATCCCGAGGTAGAACAAAAGGGGGAAATTTTTTTGCCGAAAAGTAGAACTCACCTCGAGAGTACAATAATCATTGCTTCTTTCGTGATAAGACTTCAGAGATTTTGAAACCATAGACGGAAAATACGAAAACCATCTTTCGCTTTTGAGCATTAAGACATGAAATTTGAGACGGGCTAGAATAAACAAAGGCGGCTCCAACATAGGCTCCAACTAGGTATCCCATTTTCTTGTAATACGGGAAGAACAGTAGACCACGTGCCAATATTGGGTAAATGGAGTCAATAGCTTCAATCAGGCGAAAAGGTTCCTGAGAACAGGGTATCGAAGGGGGAAAGAGACTTTGGTTTTTACCTTGAAAAGCTTTTCAAACTCAGATACTCTTTTTAAACTTAGTTGTAGTCCATTTCACGACTTTCCCTTTCCCGTTACTAAATTCAGATCTGCCTTAAGACAATCAAAACAGTTCTAGGAGACCCAACAGATCTTGTGGCTATCAGCTTGCATCAAAAGAATAAGATTATATGTTTTTAATTGGGAAGTCCCGTCTGAACTTGGGATGTAGATCAGGTTTTTAAAAAGAATTGGTTACCAGAGTAGAGTGATATTCATGTATAACAACCTTACAGATATCTCAGATATTGCTTCACTGCCAGTGAGCCTGTTCAGTACCCTGGTGAAGTTATCTGGCCCCTTTTTACTGAATTTCCTTTCATCACTTCAGAATATATTTATGCATTTAAATGATGAGACAAGGGAAATCATTTTTGAATTTCCTTTCATCGTCTCTTGGACTAGATGGGGGCAATCATTTCTGAATTTCCTTTCACCACCTGTCTTATAATTTGCTTTTTAGAGTGCGAAGATGGGGGCAATCAGTTTGTATCAGGGCTGATATCTGTGTAATATTTTGCATTATAGGTCTGTCAACTTACTTTGATTACTCGGTACCAACCTTCCCTTGACCTTCACAACACGTTTGTTCTCAAGGAAGAAAGGGAAAATAACTTTCTTAGGGAATTCTATTTGAGCAAGCCTCAATCCTCTGATATTGTTGAAAAACCTAGGAAAGTTAGGATCACTTTAAGCGTCCCTTTGTTTAGCAGGGGATCGAAGAGTTGTGAAGACCCGCTTTCTTTCCACAATTTGTTTTGAGGCTCATGAGGTTGAAACGAAAACTCTTATGCCTTCTTATGCGAAACGGAAAGATGTTGACTTTTTAAAAGGTAAACCCGAAGATAGAAAAGGGTGATAGGTAGTGACTCATGGACTAAAAATACAGAGGTCAAAAATTCAAAACTGACTCTTGTGGATCTTTTTCGGGGTTACTTTACTTCGACTGACTGCTTTTAATTTGTCTTATTTTTTCGTAGACGATCAAAGAAAGAAACCACTCTATTATTTATCAGTTCAGACACTGTTGCTGTTTGAATGAGGTTACCTCGGTTTTCTCTAATAGTCCTTTAGAACATGTCCTTTAGGGACTCTCATCTTTACCTTTTCGTTTCAATTTCTTTGCACAATATAAAAATCTTAGGTATCACCTGTTTAAGCCGATTTATTTCTGACACCAACTTTCGGTTTACTTCTCCTGCTTGTTTTGTGTGCAGCTGGAATCCTGTAAGAGGCAAATATGAAGGTTATCGGGGCTATCCGAAAGGTGTCGAAAGTTCATGAAAGAAAAAGAAAATCAAAAAGCAATGCGTAAATGAAAAATGTATACAATATATATATATATATATATATATATATATATATATATATATATATATATATATATATATATATAAGTATACAAAAATTATTATTATTTTTTTAGGCGACTGTTACGTCATATAATGCTTCAGATAATGCCCGTTGACAGGGGTGTTGAGGATTTCACCATCTATATTTTCTAGTAGGAAATAATTTTTTCCCTCCAGAGCCGAGACTCTGAATGGTCCATACCAGAGGTGGTCAAATTTACCATGTTTTGCTGCTTCTTCCTTTCTTGCGTCCCACCTTAATACTAAATCACCTGGGAGGAAATCTTTGTCCTTTGCTCTACAGTCGAATAATGCCTTCATGTCATCTTGGTACTTCTGCAACTTTTCGTCTACTTCGACCATATGCTGCTGAACCTCGATCAACTGATTTATCCTCCTGGTGACATGATTGGGTTCTTCATTTTGATCTTGCCATAACTTCATCACTAGAAGCACTAGGTTTATAGGTAACACAACATCTGTCCCATATACCATATGAAAAGGTGAAATGCCGATAGACCTTTTTGTGCTTATGTGATTCACCCACAATGCGTATTTTAAGTGCACATGCCAAGACCTTTTGTTTTCATCCAATACTTTCTTGATTATATTTACCAGGCTCTTGTTAGATGACTCGGCCAATCCATTTCCTTGGGGGTAATACGCTGTGGAATGGTCAAGAACGATGTTATACTTTTGATAGAAGCTTATCATAGCCATAGATTTAAAGGCTTGGGCATTGTATGTAACTATCTTTCGGGGGCAACCAAATCTAGACAAAAAGTTGTCTTCTAAGAAATCGATTACCACCGAGTCTGTTGCCCTTTTGGTTGGAATGGCTTCCACCCATTTAGTAAAGTAATCTGTTGCGGTTAAGATCCACTTGTGTTGAGCACTAGAATGAGGATTAATCTCGCCTATGAAGTCTAGACCCCATTGCTGAAATGGGGCTTCAACCTTGACTGGAACTAAAGGCAGTGCCGAGAGCTTCTGTTTACCTGCAAATAATTGACAAGGGTTGCAGGCTCGGAATTTGGCATTAATGTCCGAGAAAAGTTTTGGCCAGTAGTACCCGGCCCTCAGAATTTTGTAAGTTGTAGCTCTCCAAGCGTGATGCCCCCCACAGACTCCCTCATGAAATTTGTCTATAACCCACTGAGTTTTCGATTTGACTAAACAGACTAACAAGAAACTGAGCAGATCTTTCCAATATAGCTGACTTTCGGCGATACAATATTTAACCGCGTGAAGTTTTAAAGTCCTGGCTTTTGATGGTGATAGCTCATTTGGGCACTTTAGAGTTGGCAGGTATGATACTATGTCTCTGTACCAACCTGATGATATGAACTTCTCTTTGATCTTGTTTGGGCCTGTTTGCTCATTCAGCTCGTTTAGATTCATGTCTTCATTGCCTTCCTGCAGGAAATTGATACCTAGGGCTCTGAAATTCGACTCAGCTAAGAGTTTGGCCAGGCCTTGCCTTTCATCAATTTGGTTGGTTTGACTTCCAGATCAAATTCTTGGATTTTGGCGAGCCATCGCCCTCTTTTTCCATTGCTGTCTGGTTGTACCAAAATATCTTTCACAGAACTGGTAGGTACGTACGCAATTATCTTGGAGTGTAGTACATACGTTCTGAATTCCTTTAATGCTTTTACCATGGCGTACACTTGTTTTTCTATTATATCATACTTCAGTTCTGCATCTCTAAGGCTCTTTCTGAAAAAAGCGATCGATTATTCGAAACCTTCTTCATTCTTTTGTAGGAGCACCGTGGCAATAGTGTGTTCGGAGACAAATGAGAAAATAAGAAAATCTTTTAGATAGTCGGGACTCGCTAACACAGGTGCCTCGCTTATGACTTTCTTAATATGAGCGAACAATGCTTTGGCCTCAGTTGTCCATTTTACTTCGCTGTCCTTCTTCAACATACCTGTGATTAGTTTTACAATCTCAGTGAAATTCGGGATAAATCTTCGTAAAAAATTTATTCTTCCCAAGAAATATTGAATCTCTTTTACATTTCTGGGAATATTTATAGTATCTATCGCTTCAATCCTCTTAGGATCAATCCTGATTCCATCCCTAGATACGATATGACCCAAAAGCTTACCTTCCCACATGATGAAATGTGATTTCTTTGGATTTAAAGATAGACCAAACCTGCGGCATTTTTCGAAAGTTTGTTTAAGATGTATCAAGTGTTCTTCATCGGTTTTAGAGAAAACCGTCAAATCGTCAAGATAAATGACTACGAACTTATCCCTTTCACCGATGAAAGTGATGTCCATAGCGCGCTGGAACATGGCCCTTGCATTCATCAAACCAAAAGGCATTTTATCATACATGAACGTACCCAATGGTGTGGTGAAAGCGGTTTTTTCTCTATCTTGTTCATTCATGGCGATTTGATTATAACCAGAGAACCCATCAATCATAGACATTCGGTTGGCTCCAAATACCTTTTCTAGCACATGGTCCATTTTGGGCAATGGATAGTTGTCCTTAAGAGACGACTTATTCAGATTTCTGAAATCCACACACAGTCTGATTTCCCCATTCTTTTTCCTGACCGGGACCAGGTTTGCTACCCAGTCTAAATATCTCAGAGGTACTATTATTTTCGCGTCTAAAAGTTTCTTGACTTCTTTTTCGATCACAGGTAACAAGATGGGGTTGATCTGTCTAAGATTTTGCCTAAATGGTTTGACCCCAGGCTTTAAAGGTATCTTGTGGTCAATTATGGAAGTGTCATATGTTTTTAACTCGTCATAAGACCAGGCGAAAACATCCTTATACTGTCTGAGTAGGTCTTTATACTTACTTTTTATTTTGGGAGGGAGTAACTTGGGTATTTTTACCATCCTAGATTCTTTTTTGGTTCCTGTATCACAGTCCTCCACTTCTTATGGTTGGGGTTGTAAGGAGGATTTTACAGGTATGTCATTTTGATCAAAAAGTCTTTCTAGAGGAATCAATCCTTTCAAAATCTGGTTGTTTTTAAGGACCAGCATGCGATGATCTGCGATTTTGTCTAGGAAAGCTTTAGGATCCTCCCCTTCTTGCATGATCCATATATTGTCATTCTGGTTTTCTTGATCTGCGTGGGTTTCAGAAAGATCACCTATTGCTTCAAGAAACTTCTTAATTTGCTCATCGTCCTCAAAAACATGCCAGTGCTGAATGTTATCGGGTACAGATGGTCTGTGTCTGATTTCTATGTGATACTTCAATTTGAAAGTCGTGGGAGGAGAGAAGGTTGAAGCTGCTTTAGCTAATGCATCAGCGTGTAAGTTCTCTGCACGTGGGATGAAGTGGACATTTACAGACAAGAAAAAGTTTTCCATCAGATCCCGGGCACAATTCCTGTATGATCTTAATATGGGATGCTTGGCTTGGTACTGTCGATTTATTTGTTTGACTATTAAATCTGCATCTCGGTATACCTCTAAGTTATTTATTTTTAGCTTCTTGGCAACCTCTAATCCTAAGACCAATGCTTCATATTCACATATGTTGTTAGTATAATCTATATCCCATTGCAGTCTGTAGGAAAAAGGAACCACGAACTTTCCTTCGGGAGTCACTAAAAGCACTCCTGCACCAGCCCCTTCACAAGATGAGGCACCATCAAAATACATTTTCTAGACACCGGTGCTACACAGATCCTCTGTCATGTAACCTGACTCTTCCTGCTCTATATCGTTTTCCTCTGGAAAACCATCTAAACCATCATTAAAAGATAAGATACAATTTCCTAAATCTTGATCCGCAATGTAAATAGGGAAATTGTTTGGGTTTTGAGGGTCACTCACTGTATATGCTAATCTCGTTTCTCTGTACAACCGAGTAAATTGCCCACCAAACACAGGAATTGTGGTGAGTGTCATGTCCAATTGAAGAGAACCCCCCAGCTTGGCTCCCCATGACCTAGACAATGATAATCCATACTTAGGGGGAATATCAACAATAACCACATCCATCAAGATACTCTTAATCGGGACCTGTGCCAGGGTAACTACTAAGTCCTTTATCATTCCCATACACTTAACCCTTCTCGAGTCAAAAGAGTAAATATCTCCATAAGGTCTGGTGATCTGGAGACCCAATTTGTCCATAATAATCTTAGGCATAATGTTATGGGAGGCTCCAGAGTCTAACATGCAATTATGTAGCAATTGATCGTATACATTTAAAGTGATATAAAAGGGAGCAATAGTGTCTTTGGCCCCTTCAAAATGTGGACCAAAAGTGATATTAGGTTTGTCATCTTCCAAGTTTAAAACGTCAGATTGGCTTTCTAACTCTGAGACACCCATCACTTTGGTAATCTGCTTCCGATAAACAAGGTTTTTTGCTAATTCTACCAGAGGGATTGGTATCTTAATTTTATTTATCTCGTTTTCAAAATTGAAAGCTCCTCTCACCTTGTCTGTTTCTTTGGTTGAGACTTCTGAATCCTTCCTTTCCGACTTATTCGTCTGGACCACTTTATTACTCATGGTCTTGGTTGAAGGCATAATTTTATTTACTGTTTCTGTTCCTTGTGCTTGGGTTTCAAATTTTCCCACTTCGGACTCTTGTGTGCTTACTACTTTCGTTTTGCTGTTAAGTAACAGGGCCTCTTCCGAAGTAGGCTCATAAGTTTGACCTCTTTGGAGGATTTTCTTAGGTTGAGTAGTTGAGATGGGCTTACTCTTAAATCTCAAGTTGTACTTAGGTTGGATCTCGGCCATTATCATTTCAGTTTCTTGTTGAGAGCCACAAAGGTCAGTATGCTCACTTTCTTTGTCCTTAACCGACGATTGTTGAGTGTTTAGAGATTTCTCATAATATTCTCTAGTCAGATATGGTTGTGTGCAGTCATCACCAAAGTTCGTGACATCATTATCCGAATCTCCGAAATCTTGGAGATCGTTCGCTCCTATAAAATTTTCGCTCTTTAGGGGAGCTTGTATTTTTTGATCTTCTTTTTTTATCTGTCTTTGCTGGTTCGAGGGTTTGGGGTTCCTCTTGAAATCCTTTTTGGGGAAAGAATTAGCTTTGGCCTATTCTAGCTCCATTCTGGATATTTTATTAGACAGTTCTTTAATTACCCTGGCCATATCGTCTACCCTGTCATCTGTGGATCTATTAGATCTTGACAGACCTGCTTGTTCTCTAAAGCGTTTAGTTTCTCGGTTTCCTGTTTCTACTTTATCTTTAAGCTTATTAGAAGCCATCATATTTGACTCAATTTCTACAGCGTCATCCTGCATTCGGTTTAGGGTGGCTCCCCTTCTTTCTCGCAAAAGGAGTGCAAAATCCGGTTCGAAAGCCCCCTCTGAAAGTTACTTTGGCTGCGGGTTGGGACGGTTTAACCTCGACTGGGATTTTGTTATACAACTTGTTGAATCTTTGAATAAATTCCATGATTGTTTCTGAATTCTTTTTTCTTAAAGACCCAAATTCGGTTAAATAATATAGGTGGTCTTTCTTTTGCCCCATTGTCTGAGGAAAGCATCTTCTAAGGTGTCATAAGACAAGATAGATGTTGTAGGTAGACTCTAAAACCAAGTTTGGACCTGGCCTTCGAAGGTTTGAACAAGAAGCCTCAAATATACGTCCTCATGTTCGATACCTAGGATGTCTGTGAATTGATCAAAGAAATTAATGTGTTCGGCCGCGGTCAGATCCCCTTCCCCAGTGAATTTTGGAAATTTTTTTATATAATTTTCAGGAAGGTCGTGCAGAGGAATGGGCAATACCAAGGGAGCGTATCTTGCTGCAACTTTCGCAAACACTCTGGGAGGGGGGGGAGGTCCTTGGCCTCCAGCTCCTCCTACAGGAGCTCCTCCTCCTCCTCCTATGAGAAACCCTCCACCTCCTCCTCCAACAGCTGCCATCGTTATTAGTGGAAAGTTGTAAAGGGGGTTTCGGAAAATTAGAATTGAATCTTTATTTTCTTCGCGAAGAGGAAAATCCGACGATGAATGATGAGGAACGCAAGAACTTGGTTCCTCAGATTTGCAAGAGACAAAATCAGGATAACTGACGGGTGTGGAAACCGAATGTGTAACAAACTCTTCAGAATTAGGTGAGGTCGGGAAACTTAACTGAAGAAAAGGTGGTGTGTCAACTGCCGACGAACTTTCAAAAGGGCCCTTTCCTTTGTGTACTAAGGGGATTGTTGGATGAATCTCACTCCTAAATTCATAGTAGTTTGACGTTAGATCTTTAGTATCAAAAAGAGGACTGCGTGAAGTTGAAGGTTCTGAAGAACTCTTAGTCTTCAGTTGTGGGTGTTTAAACTTATAGACTGCAGCGGTTGGCTTAAGAGAGCCTCTCGCCTTTAGAATCTTCTCGGGATCGGTAACGGGTGTAATCTGCTTACCATCTAGGTTTTGTCTGGTATTCCTTTGATTAGATGCCAGTTTATTATTTGTGGAGTCGCCAAGTGAAAAATTGGAAAGCCTTAAAAAAGGTGTGTACTCTTTGTTCACTATCAAAGGGTAACACTTTCAACGAAAAGAAAAATGTCATTTTCCTAGGGAAAAATACTTCGTAACTTCGGTCCCCGACAACGACGCCAAAAAATATGTTGTTCCAGAGTCTGTACTTAAGGATTAGAAGTATAGTGTCTAGGCATCCGAAAGTGGGTAAAGGGTAGAGAAGAGGGAAACGTCAACCTTCGGCAAGGGAAACTAGGGAATATTTCTGTGTTGGTGTTGTCTAGATTCCAACTGTTCCTAGATGTTTATATACTGTTCAATCACTGCCCATGAACGTTCGAGTTCAACCCAGGTAGTGGCTGTTTTAAGAATGGTATCGAAAAGGTTTAAGGTAATGTGCGTTTGATTTGATAATCCAGGTTCGATATTGGGCTGTGTTGGTACAGGGACAATCATGGAGGAACAGTAAAATAAGAAAACTTTAGGGGGAATTTAAGTGCTGTCTCAATTCGGTCGTATGAAAGAGAGTTTACGGTTTCAGGAATAAAAGGAACACAAATCAAAGGCTCTTTCCCGTAACTGGGTTATATTTTAATAAAATGTATGAGGTGGGAGAAAAACATTTAGCTGTCTATCGAGTAAGGCTCCTATCAAGGGAGAATATCACGTATAAACAGAAGAAGAAAAATGTAAAGAAGTAACCCGATGAAGCATAAAATATATATAGAATTCTGAAAGTGTTGGCTGGTCTTATACCTGCTGATAGCTGGTACAAGGAAAAATAGTAAACAATATAGAAAACCAAATTTCATTCACTATAGTAGAGGTTGCACTAAATTATAGCGAAGCATTCATCAGTTATGAATATGAAATGAAACAAAATATGAGATGCAAGAAAACAAACTCATAACACAATCGCGACATAATTGAGAATCTTTAGATTTTCTTTATATTAACTCTCAAAATGTAAAACCTCTGTTATAATCGACACAAAAAGGTCCAACCCTTTTTCTTTCTTTCTATGGTATATTTATACAATTTTACAATAAGATGGAATCTCAATCGTTGCAAAATTTTTAGTTATGATAGGGAGGAGGGAAATTTCTCCATTTCTTCTTCTCTGTCTTTATTTGGTGCCAGAATCTTGTCCTCGTGCGTGCTTGGTACAGGTGACACATCTTTCAACCAACCGAGATATCAGCCTTGACAGTTCTGCTTGACAATTGGATTCAAAAGAGTAACAATCTCGGGCTAATTGTGGCAGCCTGTCTTCCATCTGTCTGTCTATGATGTCGATAGCGCATAATTGTGCACTTGGTTTAATCATACATTTGTCTATTTGGACTATGTCCGCCATAGTTACTTGGGAGATCTCGGCTGAATCTCTTTCCTCTTTTTCATTTAAATCAAGTGATATTTTTTCCATATTCATCTGAATCAATGCCTTGGCATTACCTCCACTATCAATGCCTAACAGATTACCACCTATAGAAATGAAAGCTTCTTCTAAGGATTTTGTTACTCTCTTGGCTTGTAGCTTACCTTCCGAGATGCTGTGCTCCCATTCTTTCAATAGAATGTTTCCTCTGGTCTGCTCCGAAATGGTGAACCTGGGAGTACTTCCTGAATCCCTGTTATTTGTGGCTATCACAGCTTCTTGGAAGGCGACCCGTGCTACTCCAACTTCCCTTTCTCTAGTAGTCAAATTCTCCAAAACTTGATTAACCAGCAAGCAATTGTCCCAAATCACCTCTACCTTGGCGAGTAAATTTCATTGGGCCGCAGAGACTCTGCTTCGAATCTCCATCACCTGGGATTGGAACATCCCGATATTTATCACTTTACTTTCGACAATTTCCACCCTAGCCTGTAGCTGTTTGATCAAATCTTTTTGCTGGCTCACTTTCATTTGACCATCCTGAACCACCAGCTGTGCTTGTTTGAGCTTAGTCTTGAGCAACTCTATCTCACTTTTATCGACCAACCTTGCTCTCTCTATTACTACACTCGCCTGGTCTTTGGCAGCCTCCGCTGCTATGGCTAGCCTGGCTTCCAGGGTTTTGATGAGGCGATTTTTTCATTTCAGCTGGTTTTTCAAAACCCCGACTGAAAATTGGTTCACTATGGCATATGCCCCTAATGTCCCAGCTATTTCCGTGGCGAACTGTTAATTCTTCTTGTCCTTCCCATCAATCATAACTTTGTATTTCTTGATTGTTGACTCCCCTTCCTGATATAATTCTCTCTTTACCACTGCATTTCTCTTCTTATCGAAGAAGAACTCATTTGGAGGGAGCTCTTCCACCCTTATAGGCCTCAACTCTTCACTGAAGATCCACCCTGCATTAATATTTCCCTGAGTTGACTGTAAGGGAGTAACTGATGTGATAGGTTCTCCAATTTGCTTCGCTGATTGTCCCGGAGTAGTAACTGGATTCTGCTTCTTTGGTGGGTCAAGAGTCTTTATCTCTACTTTCAGACTCTTATTTTTCTCTCCCTCGTCCTGTGTTTTTCTTGACCGGGAGTCGCATCCTTGGAGCCTTCGACATATTTTTGTTTCACCTCCGCTGTACTCGGATTCTCACCCCGTAATACTGCGGGAAGACAACTGTGTCGATGTTCTTGGAATTTCAGAACATTGACCCTCTCTTTAGGTGCCAATGTTTGGATCCGAGCTAAGATATCGGCATAAGATCTTGCGCCTCGGAAAATGTCATCCGAGGGCGAATTTTCGTGCTCAAATCTCTTGAGTCCGCAACTGGCCAAATGATTACTCACGACCCTTTGCGGATCGTGATTCTTGAATTCAATAAGGACCAATTTTAGGTCTTCCAGGGCTATTGCCTCAGCTTTAGCATGCCCAAAATCTAATAAAGAATATGAATTTAAATGAACAGGAAAAGGTGGACATACCTTCTTGGAGTATCCCTTAATCTCCTTGCTTATGCCACCGATTACTGTTTGTCTAGCAACCTTATGACAAGCCAGCTTGTCGAGAATGAATAATGGCAATGCATACGGAGGAATAGAAGCCCCGAAAACTCTGAGATATGAGAATTCAGCTTATACATACTAGTCAGCTATGCTGCTCAAATTCGTCACTATACTGTCCGAGATCCTGGGTGGCGTGTGGCCGAAAATAGTGACATGCAGCAGTACCATCACCCAGTTGAAGATTTCATATACAAAATCTACCGCTTTGTTTTCGCACAATTTCGAATGATAGACATGGATGGGCTCGTCCTCTGCTGGAGTCCAACTCCAGCTCATTAAGGGAAATGGTGTTATAAAGCACACAACGTCCATAATGTATGCAGACATAAAAAATGAAGAAATCTTTCCACTCTCTTTCTGCGCCAGATACTCTGTAACCCGATTGGTCAAGCTATCAGACAACATTTTTGCCCAGTCGAAGGAACAACCTTTTGTGACTCGATATATTAGAGGCACCCATTGAAGAAAGAAATGTGAGGTGTCCTCTCTCCCGTATAATCTGCATGTCATCATAGCTACATACTTGAACTGCGGTTCCAAGGAGGCTATTGAATATATACCATGACTGTCTGCCCTGAACTTCGCAGGGTGCGAATCCCAATCTCTTATTAAGCTAGACATAGTCTTGTCATACTGTACACATTCCTTCTATTTGAACTCTTCCAAGAATTCGGCATCATATGTAAGGTCAGACATTGTGGGCAACTTGTACATAGCTTGCAGATTTTTAGGTCTGAAAGTCCCGATGGTGACCTTCTGCTCATTCATGATGGTTCTAGTTGGTATGTCCACATGGTCTAATGCCCATCGGACCATATCATAATAGGGGAGTAGTAGTGGCCTGGCCGCTAATTTATTCATTCCCGGTTGAACGACGATCTTATATTTGGTGGTTATGTCATCTTTTTCATTGTCGCTGGAATTATCGGAATAATCCACCAACTCAGCCTGCAGAACATCAGAAACGAACGACCAATTCGGGACAGAGTCGACACTTCGAGGTAAAGTATCAGCGACGTTGTCCGAACCTTGTCCTGTGACCTCAACGCTGGATTTAGATGCTTTTTGAGGGGCCATGACGGGAGATCCTGATTTAGCCATTCTGCGATAAAAATATGTATACATACAGAAGTTAGCTCGCTGAGAAAGTGTGCTCTGCGTATTATAGAAATGAATTTGTTATACGAATAACAACTCTATATATTCGAAAACTCGGTACTTTTTAGAACAGATCTGTCAAATCATGTTTAGAAATAAATTTAGCAATAAAAACCCGATCTTTATTTGTCGATTATCCTTATTTCTCATTAATGCCATAAATTTTGTCAGTTTGAAATCTCAGTTGGCGTAAGGAAGGATTAAGACTGCTTCGTAAACTGTGCAAGCATCAAAACACGAGAGATATTGATTTAGCTTAATTAATCTGATTTTACCAAAGTTAATTAACCTTTCGGTACTCGTTGTATCGAGAATTTTTTCTTTAACCCTTTGAACCTCTAACCCTTGAAACCGCGATGATTGATTTTGGTTAATAAAAACGTAATTTTGATTAGGCGCTTAATTAATTACATAATTATTTATATTCGCCATATCGTGACTCGTAGCTTCGAAGGTAAGTTTCCGGGAAGTTTGCATGCCGAGCTGCGAAATCGCAAGATCGCGATAATACGTTTTAATTAAAAGGGAAGATAAACTTGGATTAAGTGTTTAATTAATTATGTTCGTTTATTTATCGCGGCTTTGCGACTTGGGCTTAGACAGTGTAGTTTTTTAAAAGAGAACACGCCGAGTGGCGAATTGCCGACGAAACTTAACCATGGCTTAGTTTTTTGCTTTAACTTTGACACGGGTTACTAACATACGGACTTCGTGGTTTTGGCTATCGGGGATACGATAATGAGAGTTTTGGATTTAGTGAATGCCGAGGCGCGAAAACCCGATGATGTTTAATCGTGATTTAGGAAAACTTTACTCCCATTACTGACCTGGGTAACATTTTAAAGTGATTTCGTTGTTTCGTTGCTCGGGACTTGTGAACTACGTGATCTATAACATCCAACATGCGAAATCCCGAGGTAAAACAAAAGGGGGAATTTTTTTTTCCGAAAAGTAGAACTCGCCTCGAGAGTACAATAATCATTGTTGTTTGCATGATAAGATTTCAGAGATTTTGAAACCATAGACGGAAAATACGAAAACCATCTTTCGCTTTCGAGCATTAAGACATGAAATTTGAGACGGGCTAGAAAAAAAAAAAGGCGGCTCCAACACATAAGCTAAAAGCAAATGGATTGCTTCCATTCTGGCAACTGAGGAAAATGTCTCTTCAAAGTCGATTCCTTCAATCTGTGCATATCCTTTACATACTAATCTAGCTTTGTTCCTTGTAACCTGTCCATATTCATTCAATTTATTCCTAAAAACCCATTTTGTGTCTATCACATTCTTATTCTTTGGTCTTGGAACCAATTCCCAAGTGTCATTTTTCTCTATTTGATCCAATTCTTCATCCATGGCCTTATTCCAAAATTCATCCTTGCTGGCTTCTTCAAAACAGTTTGG
>ML782127.1:341978-382890 GCA_009831015.1 Picea engelmannii | reverse complement strand
TTCTCTTACTCCACAAAGCGTCTTCCCGTGAGGGCTTTCACCATAAGGGGACCACTTTGGATTTCATCCATATTTACTTCTTATCAACCATGAAAAAACAATAATGAGTCATATTTACATCAAACAATATTGGGTCCATTACCAAAGACTTTGTGCTATGGGGCTTTCTTCAAGGGTTGACATCAATGACAACCAACCTTAATAAACACAATGATGGTTTGTCATAAATTGAGCGCAAGGTCACCTATCAATAATGGAAATAGGCCCAGGGTGCAACTCTAGGTCATACTCTGAGAGCAATGTGTTGGAGTTGATAAGAGAAAACCCTCCAACAAGAAGTCAACGAGGACCTTCTATACTAGCATGAGTAAGATACAAATATACTTGTGATGATTAGATATACCTGACTGACACAGGAAAGCCGACTTGAAAGGTTAGAGACTTTTTGCAGAATGGCTGACTTAGGCTGAAACTTCCTTTGAACAAAAGCACCACACATTATGTGACTTAGAAAGCATGGACTATAAATTGGGATACATTCATGATACATGAGGCATCAACAAATTCACCATATGGTTGGAATAATAACCAACCAAAGGAGATTATGCTAAAAAATAAGAAAAAGTCTCTTGAGGCCATACTAACCCAAAATATTGAGACACTGACTCAAATATTGTGCTTTTGTCAAGGGATACAAGACTATTGCCAACAAAAGAGATAGACGCTTCCCCCCTTCTTTTTAGTTTTTTTTTTTTTTTTTTTTTATGTTATTAAATCCTGAAAAAGAATAAAAAATTGCTATAACATAGTGGAGGAAACAAGTGTCGTGGGAAAGAAAACTAGTTCCAAAGTGAAAGGAACATACCTATGCTCAATGCAAGGAAGCATGTGAAGGATAAGGACACTCAAGGAATGTTTCTTCCAGGGTTAATGTGTCGAGTCGCAAAGGCATAAATCACAAGGCTAGAAACTAGTAGGAATGCATACACAAATGCTTCAAGAATAGCAATTTGAAGCCGACATTAGGCCTAAAAGCATGAGCGATTAATATGAAATGAAATTAAAACTCAACAAAATTTTGGAAGCCCTATTAGTGAATTAGCCAGAAAGAGATTGAGAGGAATTCATGAGGCTTCAACGTAAATACATGGCAGGACTACAAAAGGCTTCTGAGCCTATGAAAAACATTGCAACATGGGCATCAAAAGGCCAATGAGGTACTAACTAGGACACCCATGGAGGGGTAAGCTCTTCCATCCGTAAGCGACACCTTCAAACAACTTGAGGGGTGTAATGCCACTAATGAATGGGGTTGGCCCAATGGAAGATATGTGAATGGTACAGACATATGCATTGTGATGGTAGAATGAAACCTACTGTATATGCTAGTAAAGAAAAAAATACCCATTGAAGAGTTTGAGGAACGCTAAAATATGTATCGACATATGTTAGGGGGAGTCCTGTAGGTAATGGCCAAAAAAATATTGAGAAGAAGATATGCAGCTTCAATGCAAAGTCATTGTGGGGCTAAATAGGAATTCTAATCCTAAATATAAATTCGCAGCATGAGAGCTAGAATGCAAAGGGAGTCTAAGCTAGGGCGCCAATGGAAGATATGCTCTACCACACAAATTACAAAACTTCCAAACAACAAAAAAATTCTCGTGTCACAACTCAGTGGGGTCGGTCCTAAGGCAAAATGAAACAGTAAAAGGATAATGAAAAAATGCACGGAGGGGAAAATCTAACCTATATGCCAGTTCTGAGATCATTACCTGTCAGAACAGATCGACATGGAAAAAAGTATCAAAGTAAAATGTCTTCAAAGTCCTGTATATAAGACCAAAAACACTCACCCAAAAGTTAATAAGTCCAATATAAAAACCTCTAATAAAAACAAGTATTATGGAACATGGAACTTGAAAAAACGAAACCCTAAAAGTACAATATGTACAAAGTATTGCACAACCATACGACTTATGCATATTAGTTCTCCAAGTAGAGCCCATTACTAGGCTCATTCCAAGCTATTCTTTGGTAACCAACCTATAAAGTTTCTAGTTTAGGAGGAGGTTGAAGATCCATAATCATAGCTTCAAGAATAACCTCATCTAAAGGAAACTCAAAATCCATGAAACTAAGGCTCGAAAACTCATAATTACTAGGGATCGAGGTCTCACAAATGGTAAGGTCAAAATCAAGAGGAAATGTCATATTACTCAGGCCAAAAGGGGAAAGCAGGAGCTCACCTTCCCCAATTGGATACAACACCTGATCAATTGTTGAGACATTGTCTTGAGAAGACCAACATGACTATAAAGGATCCTTCTCATAAGCAATTGAAAACTAAGGATATGCCACCACATAATCCACTTGTGGTGGGGAAAAGTCTACTCGAACACTAGGAACACACAAAGAGAAAAACTAAGATGAAATCGAACTAGGATGGTGATTATCAGATGAAAGCTAATCAATAGTGACAATGCTTCCATTGTGAGGGAAATTCATCACACGAAATAGCGTAAACACCACAACCTTCATAGCATAAACATAATCACGCCCAAGAACCATATTGAATTCTAAAGGGCCTGGCACCACTAACAGATATACTAGAACAATATTCCCACCTAACATGATAGGCAACTAAGGAAGAATCCCCAAGAATTCACTAGGTTTTTTGTCAAAATCCAACAACTCACTAGTAGATGACACAAGCTTGGGAGAACCTAATGCTTTTCAAGCCAGGGAGGATAAAATACTTGCAGAGGATCCTTCATCTAAAATAAATTGATGAATTCCTTTCAAATAATATTTAAGCATAATCGTTATTTGGAAAGGTGAAAAAGAAGGAAGTCGAGGCTCCACAAGATCATTCTGATCAAAGGAAACCATCCTAGGACTTAGAGGGAGTGTACTTGAAGCGAGTGGAATTACCCCTTGTTTAGAAGGTACTGAACTAGCAATGATAAGGACATAGTTGAAAGACGTATCACTCCCTGAAAGAAGAGTGGGATCGACCAAAGATTGCATCGACCATTTTGGTAGAATCATCACTCTCCAAGAGAAGAGTGGGATCGAACAAATATTGCATTGGAACAACCACTTCCTCAACCATTGGTTGAAAATGATGTGAGATAAAATGGTCAAGAGACACATCAACCCCCAAAACAAGACTGGTATCGACCTAATATGAGATTGACAGGATCACTTCATCAACCAATGATTGAATAGATTGTTTGGAAACCAAAGATGACTCAGAACTAGAAGGGCCTAAAGACAAGGACCAAGCTCTTTGTACCAAAACAATAACAACGCACAAATGATTAAGGTGATCTCCTTTGCAAAGATTACAAGGGAAATTAGGATTATGTCCTATTCATCTAGGATTATCAATAGTATCAATGCCCCCATCCTGACTTGTAGCGGCTGGTGGGTTTCCCCTAGCATGCCTTGCAATGGCTAGGTGTTGATCTCCAACTTGACTTGCAGAGGTTGGTGATGTTTTTCCAATATGACTACCAATGAATAGCATGAATTGTAGAGGCCAATTGCTTGTCCTCAACATGACTCACAGAGTTTGTTGACCTATATCCAACATGAATCACATAGGTTGGAGAGCTAATGCCAGTATGGATCACAATGAATAGACTCGTGCTTCTAGCATGACTCAAAACAACCAGTTGCTTTCCCCCAACATGACTTGCAGAGGCTGGTGATAGGTCTCCAACATGACTAGCAGAGGTTGGTGACAGGTCTCCAACATGAATAACAGAGTTTGTTGAATTCTTCTTCTTACTCTTCCTCTTCCTATTCCTTTTATACTTCGGGTTACTAGTAGCAAGACTTTCACCGGAAGAGGGAGAAGGAGAAGGACTAAACTTTTTGGATGTAGAAAGTGAAGGATCAACATCCGTTCAATTCCCCTGACATAATTTTCTTATAGGAGACACATCAAGAGAATTCGAGACATTCAGAGTGGCCCACAACTAAACCGATAGTCCTACATTCAACCCAAGAATGTTCAAAGTGGTCATCAAGGGGGCACCAACGTTTCCAAAGAAAGGTAAAGCACAAGAATCCCCTTGGGAAGGAGTTCCTTGGTTGGTATCCTCAATAACTTTGGCCATGACTTTCTTATGCATAGGTTCATCCCTTGCAGGATTGTTCATGTACAAAAAAGACTCACACTGACTCTAGAGAACCAGTGGTATAAAAACCCATGCCTTCTAGGGGGCAGATCCATGCTTTCAAGAGTAACACCAGGGGTCATTATCGACCAACGTAGTGGTTGGTTAACCACCCTAAACCAATGATCCAAAAGTGGTGATATTGAAACAACATAAGGCCAACTATATAAATAAGCACTCCAATAAAAATTCCCAAGAGAAACATCCCAAGCAAACAACTTCTCCAAAATTTCAGCCTAAGTGGATGAGGTCCCGAGTCCAAAGGAATGAAAAAGTGGAAGGGTACCTTCTGGAAGAAGGAACATGTTGATTAAGTCTTGTGAACCAATGAATGAAGGAGTGATAAGTAGTTATCCTGACCTCCATTGACCAACCTTATCTGGTGCAAGCACCCACGCTTCACGGGGCACCCTCCAACACTACTAAAAAGTTTGATACAAAATCTTTCCTAGGTACCACGAAAAACCCTCGTAGTCAAATATGAGATCCCTAAGAAAATAAAATAAGTTCACCATATTGCAGTCAATGTCTAAGGCGTATAGTCGACAACTAGGATCGAACGTATGGGCATGGTAACTAAGCCTGAAACTCTTCCAGAGGATTGGCGCCAGATGGGTTAGTATCACTTCAGGAAAATCCCCCAATATATGATCTCTCTACTATGCTCAGTTAATATTTGGAGGGGAATATCCTCAAATCTCCTTTACACGACCTCGTGTTTGAATCCTGTGCTAGAGGAGCTTCCCGTCTATACTTATACAACAATTGGATTTGACTCTCCCTAACTCAGACTCCTATGTTTTTTCAATGGCCTTGGAGAGTTATCTCTCCAATCCTAATCCAAGGACATAACCATAAACTTATTTGTGAACCCTATAATTTCAGTCTAGTACATATTAAGTTTAGTGTTTGTTTTACAGGGTCTTTTTACTCAAAGGGCATGGAGTGAAACTGGTGTTGTTTGAGACTCTTGCAAAAATGAAACTTATAAGAACATTGGAAAATAAAACTTTACACTAATTCTTAAAATGAAAAAGAGTTTCAAAAATAAAATGCATGAACAATCCTTCAAACCTTGAAATGCAATTTTTTTCTTTTCTGATGCAAAATGTACAATGTAAAGAAAGAAAGAGACCTAACTAGCAAAAAACTAGGTTTTTCATTTTCTTTTTCTTTCTACCTAAGAAAAATTAACAAAATATGCTAAAAGAAAGACTTTTTTTTAGTTTTATGTTTGAAAAATCTAAGGAAAACAAAAAATAAAAGTCTCAAACTCCAAAATAAACTCAAGTTTTAAAGATGACCACAACAATGACCAGAAAACCGAGATCTTGAGAACAAGACTAGTCTTATAGTCATGCAATCCAAGGGATAAAAGAGAGACAAAGATAGATAAAAAAAAATTGTGTTCCATTCAAATTTAAGGCCTTACTAACCTCCTATAGGCCACAAAAATTTTCAGGACCAAACTCCCCCAAAAAGACCCCCAAACTAGCTGAAACAGGGCTCCAAAAAGGCTGAAAACGAGCAAAAAAGTCACTTTTTGGAGGCATTTGCAGGTCACCCCACTGCAAATCACGGATATAAGATTATATACATGGTTTGTATCATTGTAGGAGCTGTATATGAATTTATACATAATTTTTCCTTCCACAAAGTGCGCATATCCACGATTTGGCGTATGTACGCGGTTTATGCGAAAGCAAAGTCTAGCGGATACAAATATAAAATCTTGGAAAAATGGGTATAAAGCCCAAACTCAAAATGTAGCAGAGAGACGAAACGTAAGCCAAAAACACTGGGAAACCAAGAGTAAGAACTTTTAGATTGATTTGAGAGTTTTCAGAGACTTAACACAACAATCAGAGGAAAAAGAAAACCCAGTAGCCTTAGATTGTATTGAAGAACCAAACCAGACCCTCCAAGAACTGAGAGAAAGGCTCAAAAAATCAATTTTCTTACATAGATCCACGACTGTGTACACTAGGAATAACATACATACATGGGTCATATAAGGGCGAATAAAAAATATCTGTGACTCACAAAGGGACAAAATGCGGATGGATTAGTAAAACTTGAAAAAGAAAAAATCCAATCTAGAAGGAGGCTTCCAGAAACTTAGAAAAAGTTTCTATATGGAAGATGATTTGAAATAAAATCTCAGAAAACAAGAAAATCACAACAATCAAGACAACACAAGAAAGCCTCATACCATTCCAAACTAGGATAAAGATCCCCAGTATGGTCGCCAATTATGTTTATGGCATTTTTCCCTTGTGACCTTGGGTCATGTCACAGTAGAGCGAGACCATATGTAAAATACATAACCTACCCTCACACACGACAATGCTATAAGAAAATAAGTACTTTGAGGATATAAGGAGAGAAAGAGAGAAGGATAGGTCTCACACCTTGTATCCTATGTCTGATGTTGGTCCTAACTCTCCACCTTTGATTTTTCTCTTGATCTCTACTGATATCAACTTGCAAAAAGGAGACCAAGTTTGTGTTGCAACAAGGTAGTGATGAATTCAAATCATACATATAATGTGAAAAAATTCAAGTATATGAAGAAAACTAACATATATCAATAGATTGAATCAATGTACACATGTATGGAGGCAAAGAGTGTTGGAAGTACGATTGTTGTTACACCAAAACCCGCAGGTGATTGGTAAACTCACCACCGCCAGATTTCAAGGATCCACGAGAGGCAATTAGTCCCTTGTCACGATACATCGGGGAGCGTTGACTACTTGCAATTTCGTGCAACAATCTCCCCCTCAACGTGAGTCGAGTGTGTATCGAACTCGTGACCTCTAGCTCTTATGCCAATTGTTGGAAGTATGACTGTCGTTACACCAAAACCTGCAGGTGATTGGTAAAATCACCATCGCCATATTTCAAGGATCCACGAGAGGCGATTAGTCCGTTGTCACGATACACTGGGGAGCACTGACTACTTGCAATTTTGTGCAACAAAGAGAACTCTTTTATTGAAAACGATATAAGTAGGTATTTACAACCTGACTCTAACCATTGAAACTACCTCAAAGCCAACCACCTAGGTTCCTCCACTGGTCCTTCAAACATCAACTCGACAAGATGGCCCTTCCTCGGATGACCCAAATGGGATAGGAACACACCTATGTTCATATAAGAGAGAAGGAGTACTGGAAAACAAGTTCCAGATAAGGTGGATTCTACTCAGAGGATCAAGGAAAATAGGGAATCTTGCAAATCTGTTAGCATAATCTTGCACCTAGGTTGTCATCCTCATCCATGTCCTCAAAGGTCCCTGTATACCATCCTCAAGGATTTGAGGTGGTTGAATTTCATTTTTTATGGGCATAGGGGAGTTTGGGAACGAACCTAACTGAAAAACCCACCCGAAAATGTGGAATATTTTATTTTTTCATATTTTTTTAGAGCATCTGCGAGTTGTAAACTAGCAAGGCGCGAACCTCCATGGTTTGCACACTAGTGTCCCGCGGATGGAAACAAAAATGTTGTTTTTTAGATCTGAGTTTGATGCAGGAGGATCATATTTACATTTGCAAGCTAGGGAAAAGGACTAAACCATCCCACAAATTCAATTAATGTGGAAAATTGTGGTATAACAGTTCAACCATTGGATTTTCTAAAAAGTGAACAAAATTTCTTTTATATCTATGTAAGACACGACTCAGATGGACCTCGACTAATGACCAAAGAAAGGGGCCAACATTGAAATGTTTTCATCTTACAAAATATGACCTGATTAGATTGGAAATATACTTTGTTGATATGGGAGGGTTTTAAAAATCAAAATTAAGCCAAGGATGNTACCCTCACACACGACAATGCTATAAGAAAATAAGTACTTTGAGGATATAAGGAGAGAAAGAGAGAAGGATAGGTCTCACACCTTGTATCCTATGTCTGATGTTGGTCCTAACTCTCCACCTTTGATTTTTCTCTTGATCTCTACTGATATCAACTTGCAAAAAGGAGACCAAGTTTGTGTTGCAACAAGGTAGTGATGAATTCAAATCATACATATAATGTGAAAAAATTCAAGTATATGAAGAAAACTAACATATATCAATAGATTGAATCAATGTACACATGTATGGAGGCAAAGAGTGTTGGAAGTACGATTGTTGTTACACCAAAACCCGCAGGTGATTGGTAAACTCACCACCGCCAGATTTCAAGGATCCACGAGAGGCAATTAGTCCCTTGTCACGATACATCGGGGAGCGTTGACTACTTGCAATTTCGTGCAACAATCTCCCCCTCAACGTGAGTCGAGTGTGTATCGAACTCGTGACCTCTAGCTCTTATGCCAATTGTTGGAAGTATGACTGTCGTTACACCAAAACCTGCAGGTGATTGGTAAAATCACCATCGCCATATTTCAAGGATCCACGAGAGGCGATTAGTCCGTTGTCACGATACACTGGGGAGCACTGACTACTTGCAATTTTGTGCAACAAAGAGAACTCTTTTATTGAAAACGATATAAGTAGGTATTTACAACCTGACTCTAACCATTGAAACTACCTCAAAGCCAACCACCTAGGTTCCTCCACTGGTCCTTCAAACATCAACTCGACAAGATGGCCCTTCCTCGGATGACCCAAATGGGATAGGAACACACCTATGTTCATATAAGAGAGAAGGAGTACTGGAAAACAAGTTCCAGATAAGGTGGATTCTACTCAGAGGATCAAGGAAAATAGGGAATCTTGCAAATCTGTTAGCATAATCTTGCACCTAGGTTGTCATCCTCATCCATGTCCTCAAAGGTCCCTGTATACCATCCTCAAGGATTTGAGGTGGTTGAATTTCATTTTTTATGGGCATAGGGGAGTTTGGGAACGAACCTAACTGAAAAACCCACCCGAAAATGTGGAATATTTTATTTTTTCATATTTTTTTAGAGCATCTGCGAGTTGTAAACTAGCAAGGCGCGAACCTCCATGGTTTGCACACTAGTGTCCCGCGGATGGAAACAAAAATGTTGTTTTTTAGATCTGAGTTTGATGCAGGAGGATCATATTTACATTTGCAAGCTAGGGAAAAGGACTAAACCATCCCACAAATTCAATTAATGTGGAAAATTGTGGTATAACAGTTCAACCATTGGATTTTCTAAAAAGTGAACAAAATTTCTTTTATATCTATGTAAGACACGACTCAGATGGACCTCGACTAATGACCAAAGAAAGGGGCCAACATTGAAATGTTTTCATCTTACAAAATATGACCTGATTAGATTGGAAATATACTTTGTTGATATGGGAGGGTTTTAAAAATCAAAATTAAGCCAAGGATGACCTCCCAAAAGGCCAAAATATTGGGTGCCCAAAATAAGCCAAACAAGGTCAAATTGAATCTAATTGCATGCTGACAAGATTCTATTGGGCACAATGGCCTTAATGGCTACCATAAATTATATGAAATATTATATCGAGCATTATAGGGTTCATCCATTAGATTTTCTAAAAAGTGAATTAAGTTTCTTTTATAATCTATGCAAGACACGACTTGCATGGACCTTGACTAATTAAAAGGGGTCAACATTGAAATTTTGGAAAAGTGTGTTTGCATCTCATGAAATTTAACCTCATCAACCTAGACATATACTTTTATAATATGGGAGGTTTTCATAACTCAAAAATAATCCAAATATAGCCACCCCAACTGCTGAAACATTTGATACCTGAAATAAGCCTAATAAGGCTAGATTGAATCCAATTGCGTTCCGAAAAGTTCTCATTGGACACTATGTCCTTAATGGCTAGAATGTACATGTTCTAAGGGTGATAATAGGCTATCTAGAAATATTTACCCCTAAGGGCTACCATAAAGTAGTTTTAAAACTCTAGAGGAGCTTCTTTTGGTTTTGAGAATAATTTATTTCCACTGAACAAGGTCAATCACATGAAGGTGGAATCTCATCTAGCCCCCCCCCCCCACATCATTCTCAATGACCCATACCTAATATATATATTGTAAAACAAATGAATTTAACGTAATATCAATGAACATAGAAAATGGCATAAAACACAACAAAACATAAATCATAGTAAAAAATAATAGAGAATAAAAAATTAAGTAAAAAACATAATCACCTCCTATGTTTCAACAATTTAATATATTCATTAATCTTCTTGTTATTCATTTAAATAAATATTTGAATCATCGGGATCTAAATTTCTAAAAGGATTGGCCATAGTAACAATATCATCAACTTCTTCAACTTCTTTGTTTGACACTTCTACCTGCTCCTGACCTACATCATCTTCAACTTATTTGTTTGACACATCTACCTGCTCCTAAACTACATCATCTTCAACTTATTCCTTTGACACATCTACCTACTCCTAAACTACATCATATTCAACTTAGTCGTTTTCCACATCTACCTGATCCTATGCATCATCTAGTTAATCTTCTTTAATATCATCTTCTTTTGGTACAAATATTTTAAAGGACTTTATCTTGGATCATACCTAGCAAGATATGACCAAACTGCTTTATTTGGCACCCATGAAGAGAAGACTTATTCAGACTGACTTGGAATGATATAAGGTTACATGCCTAGCTCAAATAACCTTGTATTAGTAATGTTAAATCCATTAGGATGCTTAATAAAATTTCTATCAATATTACATTTATTCATCTACAACATATACCAACAGACCTTGAAGAGAGCTACTTTGATGGACTTGAATTCTAACTCAAGTATATCTTCCAAGTAGCCATGATAGTATTTATTTTCAGATACTTATGAATGCCTATCACTACTAGAGGAAACATTAGTAACCTAGAAAACTATGGATATCCCACAATAAGAGGTTTTCTTCTTATCATTCAACTATTCAATGCAAAATCTTCGACCATAGCACCACATAGCCTTGTGGTGTTTCACTTACACCAACATGCTTAATATGTTAAAAATGCATTGTCAATTGACAAACATATTTAGACTTGGTTAATATTTTGAGGACAACAGAACACTAGCACATACAATGTTGGGAAAAACTTTAAAATGTGAGAAACACTTGCCTGTCTATCTTTTGCACCATATGCTAAATCAATTACCCTTCATGTAAGATTAGTATCTTGAGAATAATGAGATCTTATAACTAACTCTACCACCACATCCCATTATAACTTACCATAAACTTATTTATATCATTTTATCTGTACCCTTATCTAGTCAAAATTATTTGCAAAGTATAAATGTAGTGCATCCTCATCCATAATTTCTTAAGCTTTGATAGTACCTAATAATGAGATATTCTAAGTAACTTTTCCACTCCATCCCATTATAAATTACTGTAAACTTCTATATATCATTCTATCCATACATTCATCTAGTTGAGATTATTTGCAATGTATAAATGTAGTGCATTTCACTCTCGACCACCTACATGGAGAAAACACAATTGAATAATTAGGTTCTATTAAAGCTTAAGAAATTATGTATCAATAAAGATTAAATAAGTATGATATTGATAAAAAGTAATATAAATTGCTATGACTCTCTACTCTCTAATCACCTTTCACTTTCCTCATTATACCTTTCCCCAATAAACCCCCCCCCCCTTCATATTTGTTAATGAATGCACATACCAAATGTGAGGCATATTGATATCAATTGCTACTTTAGGAAGATAATAATTGACACCAAGGATTGATATACCATATATCCCTAGGGACATATGTCTAAAAAAATATTTTAATGCCTTCAACTGTCTCTCCACCATCCACATTGAACTTGTGTGTACATGTCCACATATTTCAATCTCCTCAACTTGGTTAATGGGCTAGTGTTCTTGTGCATTGATATATATATATATATATATATATTCCTAAACTTCTTAAACTCCAAGATATATATATATTTCTTTAGATGGCAACAACTTACACATGATGCAAGGAAATCATAGGATTCAGAACAATAATAATTATATGTACAATGCAAGTAAATCACATGTATGCCAATTTTACAACTAACCTTTCAATTATAAATTGTGACTTGCCTCGTGAACTTGCTAAGATCATATAAAAATTATTTTGTGTTGTTATTAAAGTAGCCTGAGAAAGATAGAGGTAGAACATACTGAAACATGAAAGGAATCATATTTAAAAAAAAAAATTCAAAACAATGCCCAATTTCTAAAAAATGAATAATAATATGAGACTTTACCAAGATACCTTAATAAAGGTATTCCAATCATGAGTTTTTGCCCTGCCAAATTCACCTTTCTTCGTTAAGATATTATTTATGTTTGAAGAAAAACCAGTGGGAAATTTAATTTTCTAAATGATGACTTTTACAACATAGCTTTTTTGTTATGTATATAACCATGGAATATTGTCTATTTGTACATCACTAGAATAACGAATCAAATTTCCTATTGCATGATTGGCTTCTTGAATGTCACTACAAACTTTGGTGATTTTATATTTTTTACTTCTTCCATATGAGATTCCCCATAATATTTATGTAACATCCTTCTCGATATGCATTGTATCAAACAAATAAGCTACTTGTAGGTGCTCATAGTAGGGAAACTCACTGAATTTCATGGAGTATCTTTTCATTCCTTGTGAAATCCCATTAATCATGGACGACCTTGATGAAACATAAAGGAAAAATAATTAAATATTATGTGACATAAAAATAATTGAATATAAATACAAGTTGTATAATGTTACATATGATATAGAAACCAATTACTTACCTTGGTGATTCTTATTATATTCCAATTTTCATAGTTGCGGTGTCATTCTTTGTTGTTTTTTCTAGTCTCTTCATTCCCATTAAAAATATATTTCTCAATAGTTTGATGTCAATAGTTCTCGGGGAGGAAATGCTTGTACTCATCAAACAATTCCTTTCCTAAACTTCTTAAACGCCAAGATATCATTCTAAGACCACATACTAGACATGCAAATTCACCCTTTGTTTGAAGTCCTACAATATGTGAAATTACCTTAATAATAGTATATGAAGAAATTATTCAAAAAATTCATGAATAATTGACAAAATTATACATTGTTAGAGTACAATACTTTACTTACCACAAAAATGTGTTAGCCTCGAGGCATCATGAATTGTCCATGCAAGTATTCCATGGAATTGAAATTGATTTTTGCCTATTGGTTTGGAGATTCCATATGTAGTGATGCTAGCCCATAACTTTTGAATTCATCAATAAGAGGATCGATAAATACAACCATATCTTTTACTTGGTCTACCTAATTATTTGAAAATACACATTTTTATTACCTTGAAAATATAATATAATAATATGTAACAAGCAACTAAAGAACAATTGAAATATATGTATTTGAAAGCATTATTGTAAACAGATACTTAAAATAATGATTACCAACATTGTGTGCTCGCTCTTTAATGACATCCAACAAGGAAGATTATTTTTTTATAACAAAATTAAGCCACACTGAGTAAATAGACCTGAGCTCTCCCAAATGGATTGACACCATCGGTTTCCAATGAAAGCCTAACATTATGAGGTTCTTATTTAAAATTTTCCATCTTTCCTCAATGTCCCTAAATGTGGTACCGTTTGTAGGTACTCACATAACACCATCTTCACTTCTCTTCCATGCCTGGTAATCCATAAATTGTGCTATGTTTTTGAACCTAAACAATTGTTGGAAAATTGGAATTATGGGAATATGACTAAGAATCATGCACGGTACTTTATTTGTTACTTGATTGATTTGTTAACTACTAATTCTATATTAAGGGAATTCCAACTTTGTTGCATGTTGTTCATAATACAAAATATGGTCATTCAGACATGCATCAATGGATTGGTACTCCATTCCTATATATTTTATGACAAGAGGAAATTTAGATTGGTATGTATGAGATATAAAGTGTTTGATGGTGATATAAGAAAATTACCTAAAAATATACAACATCTAAAAAAATTATCGTAATGAATATTCATCAATATTGAATAATTTACACAATTAACACTAAAAATAGAAAGAAAAATAATGGTATTCATGTATGAAGAATTATATTGCATACCTTAGGAATTGCATGACATAGGTATTTGAAAAATTGTTCAATAATTTCAAATTCACCAACAACAAAACAACAAAGAGAAGTTTTGTCCTTGGGCCTTCATATAAGGGTTTTCATGCCTTATCAATTAGAGGCACATCACGAACATAATCAAAGTTACCATCCATAGGACCAAGTGTGTCATGAATCAATCTATTTATCCCGCCATTATCAATTATATCAATATTATCATTTTCCTCCATAGGATTAACTTCATGATCTCCATCAACTTGTTCACCAATATTTCTACTACAAATTTGCACATCCTTAGGAAACAATTCAAGCCTAGGATGCTTTGTATTTGTAATAAAAAACAATAAAATATTTTTAATGTATATATCAAATATTAAAACGATAAAAAACTTTATGACAATAATAAAAATTAAATGTGTAATGAATAACTTACAAACAGATGAAATACACACCCCACTTCAAAGTGCCCATAATCCCTGCAATATTATTTCGCTGAAGATTTTAAAATTCTTCTCATTTGTAATCCCATGCACTTTTTGCAAGGGAATTTTTTTTTACCGTCACCACATTTCTCCCTTAACCTAGCAACAATCCTTAAATTGTCCTCTTTTCATATTAACATTGTTAACTATACTTTTAAAAACATCCACTGAAGAAATATTATTACAATATAAAACTACATTAAAATATTTCCATAAATGTAGAATTCAAAATTTGTTTTCAAACCATTTACTTAAAGAGAATTTCAAATATGTAAAGAATGCAAACTTTGTAGAGAAAAAAATCAATGTTAAAAGTAGATAGAAAAATGTTGTTAGACTTGTCAAAAAAGTATGAAAAAACTCTGTTACATACCTCAAAATCATCACATAATTGTTGTCTTATATTTTGGGGTTTAAATATATTTTATATGTGTGTTGGAATTTCAATGATAGTTTGACATAGTCAATTTTGACAAATTCAATTTTATTTACTATGTCAACAGACTCGCAACATTCAAATGGACCCATGGACAAGGACAACGAAATCTTGACATGAGAATGAAAATTTGGACTATAAGAATGCATTGTTGAAATTGTGATGAACATCGAGGGTAAAATGTAAACAAACATTGTATTTTTCAATAATTTCAAAAAAAATATGACAACACAAACAATTTTTTGCATCATTGTTGGAAAACAAAGTTGGATTTTGCATCCAAATGTGGTGATGTGAATCACCTTGCCTACACTTCATGTACCATTGTAAAGCTCTTCCACGTAGATCGGGTTGAAATTCTACCAACGTCACAACAATATTAGTTCCCTATGCACTCCAGATAGCTTTATAGAGGAACCAATGTTGTTGCACAACCATGAAATGATGGCAACCATAGAGTAGAGTCTACAACTAGATTCACCATCATTATGGGTTGCATTCTACGAAACAAAACAAATCCCTATGGGCCATGTTGGATAACCAAATGTTGATTTTCCACATAAATATTAAATCTATTGGAAAAAAACACTAACAAACTCTGTATAGTTCATGTTGCAATACCAACAATACTTACAAACATCGTTTCATGTAAAATTTGACTGCTAACAGTGGCAACACTCACACCATGTGCGATAATGGAAATAATAACTTGCTTAAAAAAAGGTGTAAAGGGTGGTACAAAGGACGAGTTGACATCATAACTATTGTGACTTGCTTCCCCATCAACATTATGGTTGGCCATAAATCCGTTACATCTTCACAACACATCTACTAAATCCTCATCTTCTTGGTTCCACATACTATTATCCATAGTCAAACCTCATATTCTTTAGGGTTCACAGGATTGTTCTTCATATTTATGCATCTTTTTTGAGCACTCATGTCTCATAATTCTCCAACTTTGGCCTATAAACATTCTCTCAAGGTCTTCTATCACAATCTTTTCTGCATAGTGCCTCAATGCTTCTTCTTCTTGAAACTCTGTGTTCTCATACTCTATGGGGCAACCAAATATCCATTCAACTTTTTCATCCTTCTCAATGTATCACATTTTTGATACACATTAGTATTGTTCCCTCTCATGAGGTATTCTTTCCTAGCACACATCCTTTCCATCTAATATTGCCACCATCTTCTTTAAGTGTTGCACATTCACTAGGTGCATTCATTGTATCTACCATCAATTGATATTTAGGTTTCTTGACACAAGAAATCCACCTTCATGTCCTCCTCTAGTGCCACCCCCCAACCAGGCTTATGATTCCATATTGGTGGGGCTAGGAAACATACCCCATTCTACAAGAAATATCTTGATCCATATTGTAATGTTGTCAAGCAACTTTCCGTAGGACTCATTCTTGAATTCCACCAACATTTTTGTTAAAGATTTATGGTACTCTATGAAAAACTCTAAAAAATAACTCTTAATCACACATTTGAATTAGAAATTAACTACACAAGTGACTTCGTCTTCAAATTATACAAATTTAATAGATTTCTGGCATTCAAGTCAACTTTACATAAGGCCTCTGGTGACAAGGCTACTCTAACAATCATTTTAGACATTTATATAAGATCATAGGGAACTCCACACAAAATATCTCATTCTCTTATTCAAAGAGATAAGTATGTTTGAATCTTTCCACTCCCAACCTTAAATACATGCATTCTTGACAAACAAAGGCATGCATCGACATATCAAACTAGTCTTGTAGTTTGGATTTTGCCAGCTTCCATTGATGTGCGTTAGTTAAGGTCCCAACAATACACCAATTGTTGGCTTATTTTGAAACCCAAGGTTCACAAAGGTGTCCAACAAAGGCCCAATGTGGTCTAGTATGATGACTTTTTCAACCTTTTAGGGGAAGGAGGTATCACCCAAGGCATGTTTGATGTCGCCTTTAAGAGTAGTGTAGAACAAAGGAAAGTGCACTATTCAAAAATTCCATTAAGTTGTTATTATTAAATACTTATTCCAAATGCATAAGAGAAATAAAATCACCATTATGCAAAACAATAAAATTCACATCATCCATGTAAGGAAAAATCACAAGTATATAAGCAGAACATGTGTGATTTGTCATTCTATTAAGAAGTTGAATGAGGTTTACAAGGTGCATATCCTCAAATCCCAAGAAAAAAACATTACATTATACATTATAAACAAGGTGCATATCAAATCCCAAGAAAAAAGCACTCATAGATCAAAATAATATAACATACTGATATAATGACTAATTTCCTCATCCAAAAATATCCTAACCTTTAGATCACTATCATATTTATATGCCTCTTAAGGCAGTTGCAGAATATTCTAGAAGGATTTTAGAGTGACAATTGTCATCCATCAAGTTGTATACGTTCAATGCCATTAATCTCCAATAACAAATATCCTAATGTCTAAATGAGGTTATCTATACATATGATTTTACACTTTCTTGAAATATCAATGTATTGAGGTTTCCATGAATTCCTTCATGACTTGTTCTCCTATCTAACTTGTTTGGATCTATTGTGGCTTCAAAAAAAATACAAAACTAGCCACAACAAAGGTATGGTGGCATGGTCTCTCCCTTTTTGAGACATGAATCCATTTATATGATGTACTTGACTCTATCTATGCATGAACATGGGAATGCCCAATTCATGAAATAAATGATTATTACCTTACCTTTTGTTGTGATAACAGGGGTCTCCTTATCCTCTAAGCGACATGTGACATTCCCCTTGGGATCTCAAAAGTTATTTTTGATAAAGAAAAAAGAACAATTTATTTTGTCCATGCAATACTCTAATGACCTCATACATTGGGGGCATTTTTTACTATGACACTTTATCTTGCATGTAACAAATACTTATAACTCATAAATTGATGTAGGAGCATCTCAAGTGAGCCAACATGGAGATAAAAGATAGCTGGAAAAGCACCCAACGTAAATTTTGAAAATATTATGTAATGACAATGAGATCATTAAACGGAGGGGACACTTGTATAATGTAAATGGACCTTGAGCGATCCGCTCTCTTCCTTAGTAGGTAGAAGGCACTTATAGTAGTTAATGCAAGTAGATAGAATTTAATGCGTAGATTAGACAGTTTAGAATGAGAGAGGGAAACGAGATATAGACACCCTCATTGTGTATTATAAGAGGGGGGATTATGTCAGTTGAGAGCATAGAGCATAGAAGAGAAGAAGCAGAGAGTTGTGTAGAAGAATTCCATGTATAGAAGTTCTGGATTAATACAAAAAGGGTTTTGATTCAGACTCATGGTGTTCAAATACTCTCTATGTATGTATTGTTGAATGTGATGCTCATGAATGTTTTACTCTTTCTGTCACACAATTGTTGTTTATTCTATGTGTGTATGATTTCTTGTTAAATGTTTGAAATCTGAGAGAGAGAGAGAGTAAGGGAAATGAGTTTCAATTGTTTCTCTGTCTAAGTGAGTAAAATTCCTGCAAGGAGTGTAGTGGAATTTTTCCACAAGGAGTGCGTTGATAGAAGTCAGAGTTCATCTCTAAAAACTCAGGAGAGATAGATTTTGTTCTCATTCCCTCAAAAGTGCAGCTTGGCACAGGATCCGTGCAAGGAGTGCGCAGGCCAAGTAAACTCTCAGAGTTGCGAACCTGAGAAATTGTTGAAGGACTACTACTACAGGGAGTGTGCAGAGTCAAAGGAATTCAATCCTCTAAAGTAATTGAAGGATTTGCAGCAAGGAGTGTGTGTAGGAGTCCTCTTTAAGACTCGGAGTTAGAGAAAGCCCAGGAAGGATAAATCCTTCGAAATTGTTGAAGAGAAGCACAAGAAGTTTGTGCATTGGAGCATTGATAAGGCGTCACAAATTTGTGTCGCAAGTGGTTAAGTACTGTTGAAAACCACTTTGGTGAAAAATTTGTAGAAGTCCTTGAGAAGGAAGGGAACCGGACGATCATAATTATCCATGGAGAATTTGTGAAGTCCTGCGAACCATTAGATCTCGCGGAGTAGCAGGGGGGTCACGATGAGTATTTTCAAAGGGTTCAAGCTCAAGAGAGACAGAGCCGTAGATTCGAGCCAACAAGGGTCGTTGGATTTGCCCAAGGATTTCCATTTCGGGGTTTCGTGGATTGAAGTCCGGAAATCTTTGTATTAAGACTCGTGAAGTGCAAAGTCCCGAAAGGGCGGAGAGTCTAGTTATGGACCAGTGCCGAAAATCGTGTTGAGGGTTGACATTTCGGGATTTCGAGAAATAGAAAGTCAGGATTTCAGAGGTCATGGAGCAGAGTTGCATGGCATTGCAACTCGTGAACTCACGAAAGCTGAATATCTGAAATTGACATCGGGATTCAAAAATCTGGGGTTTGCGTCGACAAGAGATTTTGGTATCGAGAGTCTCGAACTTTCGATATGCAAAAAACGTGTTGACCATTGGATCAAGCGGGGAATCACAGCCGTTGATTTCTTTTGGTGACCAAATATCGGAGTTCGGAAATTCAGGTTTCGGAGGTCTGCGGGATAAGAAACTTGATTACGGATTCGTGAAATCACAAAATCCGATCTCCCGAAGTATAAAGGGGGAAATTTCTCAAGGTTGTTTGTGGGTGAAGATTTCCCGAAAGGGAAATAGAAGAGCCTAGTTTTGAGAGCTCTTCGGGCCAGTGGAAGAGGAAAGATCCTGTGTGCGTGGACTTTCGACCTGCGGGTTGGGAGGGTTGCGTCATTCTTGGTATCAGAGCCCAGAAAGGTTTCTTTGCTTTCTGTAGCAGGGAAAAGAAGTTTCACCATGCCACCGAGAAGAAGGGATAGGCAAACACCTAATCCACCAGAGGATAGGGAAATGCCAAGAAGAAGGGGTAGACAAATGCTTGAGCCAGCCATGGAGAGAGACATGAGTGACCTACACGCCAGACTTGAAGACATGGAGACAACACAGAGGTGCACAGTCAATGCTAGGGATCTTAGTGATTCCAAAAGTGAAAATGAAGCTAGACATGACGAAGAAGAAGTCACAGCAGAAGATGCAACAAACGAATGCTTGCTTAGATCTATTGCAAGAATGAGTGCAAGGGCCAAGATGGATATTCCAGTTTATGAGGGAAATCTAGATGTAGAGGAGCTTCTAGATTGGATTAGAGCCCTGGACACATACTTTGACTATGAAGATGTCGAAGAGGACAAGAAGGTCAAACATGTTGTCACGAGATTAAAGGGACATGCAACATTGTGGTGTGATGAGCTAAAAGCTGACAGACGCTACCAAGGCAAGCAGAAGATCAAGAGTTGGGATAGGATGATCACAAAGATGAAGGCGAAATTCATCCCCAGAGATTATCAAATTACTCTGTTTAGAAGAATGCAGAACTTGAGACAGAAGTTGATGACAGTGAAGGAGTACACTGAAGAGTTCTATAGGATGAACATTAGAGCAGGTCATTGTGAAAGTAATGATGAAAAGGTTGTCAGGTATATGAATGGCCCGAGATATGAAATTCAAGACGAGATGAGCATGATGACCATCCGAACGGTGGAAGATGCTTATAAAATGGATCTAAAGGTGGAAGAGAAGCTGAGCCGAAAGCAGGGTCAAAGAGGCCGAGGAAGAAGTCAGCCCCGGGGAAAATCAATTGTCCAAGATAGAAATCATAAGCCTAAAGAAGACTGGAAGAAACCTCAGATTGAGAAAGGTGGAAGCTCACAACAAGGGCAATATGCTGGACAGGGAAGACAGTATACTGACCCAAGAGGAGATTATACTGATAATAATATTTTTCCTCGTACCAGAGGCAGAGGAAGAGGAAGAGGTGGAGTGATAAAATGCTTCACGTGTGGAAAGGTTGGACACAAGTCTTATGAATGTCCAGACAAGAAGAAAGAGGAAGAAGAGACTCACATTGCTGAAGCACAAAGGTGAAATGTTGAGGCAGAGGATGATGAAGGCGGAAGATCACTAATGATGCGAAAAGCTCTTTTGACACCAGAGAAGGAGGTGGAGAGTTCAGTCCAAAGAAACAGACTTTTGCAGACTGCTTGCAAGACCAAAGATAGGGTATGCAAGGTCATTATGGACAGTGGTAGCATAGATAATCTCATTTCAATGGAGATGGTAGAGAAGCTGGAGCTGGAGACGATTGATCATCCAAGCCCATACAGAGTTTCATGGCTACAAAAAGGACATCAAGTAAATGTCACTAAACAGTGTTTAGTTGAATTTAAGATAGGAGGATATAATGATAAGATATTATGTGATGTTATTCCTATGGATGTTTGTCATCTATTGTTGGGTAGACCATGGCAGTATGACACGAATGTGATTCATGACGGGAGAATGAACACATACACCCTAGAGAAGAATGGGAGAACTCACATGTTGCTTCCAATCAAAGATAAGGATGTGAAACCTGAAGTAAGTAACACTGTACTTCTCATGAGTGGGAAGGAACTTCTTACAGAGGTTAAGAAGAAGGAGGAACCACAATTCATTGTGGTTAGGAAGCCAAAGATTGTTTTAACCAGCACAAGGGTAGATGATTTACCAGAAGAGGTTCAGGAACTGCTGGAAGAGTTCATTGACATAGTAGTGGATGAACTACCTCATTCGTTGCTTCCGATTAGAAGTATAAGCCATCACATTGATCTCATACCGGGAGCTAGTTTGCCAAACAAAGCCACGTATAGATTGATGCTGCAGGAGAATGAAGAGATCAAAAGACAAGTCCAGGATTTGTTGGACAAAGGTTTGGTCAGGGAAAGCTTGAGTCTGTGTGATGTTCCTACAATACTCAGTCTGAATAAAGATGGAGGCTGGAGGATGTGTACTAACTCAAGGGAGATCAACAAGATAACCATCAGGTATAGATTTCCATTGCCAAGGATGGATGATCTGATGGATTGCTTGAGTGGAGCAAAATATTTTTCGAAGATTGATCTGAAAAGCGGTTATCACCAGATTCGCATGAGGGAAGGTGATGAATGGAAGACATCCTTCAAGACTAATGAGGGGTTGTATGAATGGCTTGTTATGTCGTTTGGATTAATGAACGCACCAAGTACTTTCATGAGGTTGATGAATGAAGTCCTCAAGGATTTCATCGAAAAATTTGTTATCATATATCTTGATGATATATTGATTTTCAGCAAAACAGAAGCTAAACATCTGAAACATTTGGCTACAGTAATGAAGAGGTTACAGCAGGAGAAGTTGTTGATAAACATGAAGAAATCCTCATTCATGAAGACAAATCTCATTTATTTGGGGTTTGTTATTTCCGCAGATAAGTTGAGGATGGATCCGGATAAAGTGGAGGTAATCAAGACTTGGCCATCACCGAAGAATATCTTTGAGGTGAGAAGTTTTCACGGGTTGGCTAGTTTCTACCAAAAATTCATTAGAAACTTCAGTGGAATTAGTGCACCGATGATGGACACCGTGAAGAAGAGACACAAATATTTTCACTGGATAGAAGAGGCTGAGAAGAGTTTTAATCTGTTGAAGAGGAAAATCACGGAACAACCAATTCTGGTGTTGCCTGATTTCCAAAAGACATTTCAAGTGAAATGCGATGCAAGTGGATTTGCAATAGGGGAAGTCTTGAGTCAAGAAGACAGGCCGATAGCATACTTCAGTGAAAAGCTGAATGAAGCGAAAGTGAAATACTCCACTTATGACAAGGAATTCTATGTTATTATACAGGCATTGAAGAAATGGAGACATTACTTGATCCCGAAGGAGTTTGTCTTATACAGTGACAATCATGCATTGCAATTTGTGACTCAACAGGAAAATTTGAATCAAAGACATGTAAAATGGGTTGAATATATGCAAAATTTCACTTTTGTGATTAAACATATTTCTGGTACTGCTAACAAAGTTGTTGATGCTTTGAGCAGGAAGTGTTTGCTATTGCAGGAGTTCAGGGTCAAAACGTTGGGTTTTGATGATCTCAGGGAGATGTATCAAGATGATCCAGATTTTAAAGAGGCATACGAAGCAGCTGAGAATCCAATTCTCAGAGATAGAAGCCAATGGGTAGAATACATGATCCAGGAAGGATTACTGTTTAAAGGTAATCAACTATGTATTCCAAAATGCTCCATGAGGGAGAATTTGTTGAAGGAGAAACACAGTGGAGGACTGGATGGACACTTTGGTCATGACAAGACATTCGCAAAGTTGAATGAGTCATATTTTTGGCTAGGAATGTGAGAAGACGTCAAAATATTCGTGGATAGATGCAGAATTTGCCAGCATTCGAAAGGCAAGAGGAAGAATGCAGGATTTTATCAACCATTTCCCATACCTGAGAAGCCATGAGATGCAGTCAGCATGGACTTCATATTGGGGTTGCCAAGAACACAAAGAGGGTTTGACTCAATCTTTGTGGTGGTGGATAGATTCTCCAAAATGGCACATTTCATTCCATGTCAGAAAACCAGTGACGCAACTCACATTGCGAATCTGTTTTTCAAAGAAGTCTTTCGACTTCATGGCTTTCCAAGAAGCATAGTTTTGGATCAAGACACTAAGTTTGTAGGACACTTCTAGAGAACCTTATGGAAGATAAAAGATAGCTGGAAAAGCACCCAGCGCAAATTTTGAAAATATTATGTAATGACAATGAGATCATTAAACGGAGGGGACACTTGTATAATGTAAATGGACCTTGAGCGATCCGCTCTCTTCCTTAGTAGGTAGAAGGCACTTATAGTAGTTAATGCAAGTAGATAGAATTTAATGAGTAGATTAGACAGTTTAGAATGAGAGAGGGAAACGAGATATAGACACCCTCATTGTATATTGTAAGAGGAGGGATTATGTCAGTTGAGAGAATAGAGAATAGAAGAGAAGAAGCAGAGAGTTGTGTAGAAGAATTCCATGTATAGAAGTTCTGGATTAATACAAAAAGGGTTTTGATTCAGACTCATGGTGTTCAAATATTCTCTATGTATGTATTGTTGAATGTGATGCTCATGAATGTTTTACTCTTTCTGTCACACAATTGTTGTTTATGCTATGTGTGTATGATTTCTTGTTAAATGTTTGAAATCTAAGAGAGAGAGAGTAAGAGAAATGAGTTTCAATTGTTTCTCTGTCTGAGTGAGTAAAATTCCTGCAAGGAGTGCAGTGGAATTTGTCCACAAGGAGTGCATTGAAAGAAGTCAGAGTTCATCTCTGAAAACTCAGGAGAGATAGCTTTTATTCTCATTCCCTCAGAAGTGCAGCTTGGCACAGGAGCCGTGCAAGGAGTGCGCAGGCCGAGTAAAGTCTCAAAGTTGCGAACCTGAGAAATTGTTGAAGGACTACTACTACAGGGAGTGTGCAGAGTCGAAGGACTTCAATCCTTTAAAGTAATTGAAGGATTTTCTGTAAGGAGTGCGTGCAAGAGTTCTCTTTAAGAATCGGAGTTAGAGAAAGCCCAGGAATGATAAAGCCTTCGAAATTGTTGAAGAGAAGCACAGGAATTTTGTGCATTGGAGCATTGAGAAGGCGTCACAAATTTGTGTCGCAGGTGGTTAAGTACCGTTGAAAACCACTTTGGTGAAAAAGTTGCAGAAGTCCTTGAGAAGGAAGGGAACCAAACGGTTGGAATTCTCCGTGGAGAATTCGCGAAGTCCCGTGAACCATCAGATCTCGCAGAGTAGCAGGGGGGTCACGACAAGTATTTTCAAAGGGTTCAAGCTCAGGAGAGACAGAGCCGTAGATTCGAGCCAACAAGGGCCGTTGGATTTTCCTGAGGATTTCCATTTCAGGGTTTCATGGATTGAAGTCCCGAAATCTTTGTATTAAGACTCGTGAAGTGCGAAGTCCCGAAAGGGCAGAGAGTCTAGTTGTGGACCAACGCTGGAAATCGTGTTGAGGGTTGACATTTCAGGATTTTGGGAAATAGAAAGTCGGGATTTCAAAGGTCATGGAGCAGAGTTGCATGACATCGCAACTCGCAAACTCATGAAAGCCGAATAGCTGAAATTGACATCCGGATTCGGAAATCCGGGGTTTGCGTCGACAAGAGATTTTGGTATCGAGAGTCTCAAACTTCCGATACGCGAAAAACACGTTGACCATTGGATTAAGCGGGGAATCACAATCGTTGATTTCTTTTGGTGACCGAATATCAAAGTTCATAAATTCGAGTTTCGGAGTTCTACGGGATAAGACACTTGATTACGGATTCGCAAAATCGTGAAATCCGATCTCCCGAAGTATAAAGGGGGAAATTTCTCAAGGTTGTTTGTGGGTGTAGATTTCCTGAAAGGGAAATAGAAGAGCCTAGTGTTGAGAGCTCTTTGGGCTAGTGGAAGAGGAAAGATCATGTGTGTGTGGACTTCTGACCTGCGGGTTGGGAGGGTTGTGTCATAAATTCATTTATTTTTTCCATGCAATACTCTAATGACCTCATACATTGGGGGGAATTTTTTACTATGAGACTTTATATTGCATGTAACAAATAATTATAACTCATAAATTCATTGCACATGGTCTATTTAGTATGAATAATCTTAATATATCTTAGAACTTTGGAAATATCATCAATTTTCCTTGATTTTGTTTATGGGCATAGATTTTTCCATGAAAGTTGTGCACTATAAAAATACTAATAGACATGCATACCTCTTTAATTTGGCCAAACTTGATCAAGGAGCACTGCCTGTATGATATAATCAATTCTAATCATTCATAATGTGCCCATAACACATATATCTCAAGATTATTCTAAAATATAGACCTATTATTCATGTAAAAACCTTAGAAGGAGAAACAAACTATAAAAAGCCTCATTCACATGGGATTGAGATCTCTTGGTCATGTGCATATTGAATTATGATAGTGAAACCTTTGGATCAATTCTTGGATCTTATGAATTATAAACTTAAGATAATGTAACTTTGGTTCAAATATGTTTTCTTATCATTCAAAGAGTCTCCCAATTTGAAATCATGTTTCCTCTTGCCCATTTTGCTTGTGGAATATAGAAGAGAGGAAGATTGTTGAAAACATTGAAGGCCATTAGACTAGGGAGAGAGCCCTAAGAGTATAAAATCACAGGGAGAAAGGACTTGGAGACATCCCACCATAACAATGGTGTTAATTTTACAGATGTAATATTTTATTCTTGTTAATGGAATCTCCTTTCTTTCCCCCCATTTACTTGTGTTGTTTTGATGTTGTTACATGAATGCATTTTCTTTCTCTTGTTTAATTATAAAGTTGATTAGAATGCTTTTGTCTCTCACTCAAAATATATCTATTTATTTTGTTTTGAGTTTAGCTTACATGGAGCTTCTTGTTCTTCTCCTTCCCCTCCAACTCAACTACTTCTTGGAAGACTCTTTAATTAGAGCACTCTAAAAGTTTTCTCCTCCTTTTCTTCCAAACCTTATCCTAGATATTGTGTTTTTTAGTGAAGTAAAAATATGTATTTCTTGTTTTTTGTGATGGGCATACCAAACCACTGGTGGGGAACAAATAGTGCACACTACACAAAAATATCATCAACAAAAATAATTCGGGGAAATCACTTTGACATGTTCATAATTATGAAGAAGTTCAATTTCTCTAGAACCAACACTTCTACAACTTATTTGGTTTTCATTAATAGGCTTTCCCCTACTCCTAGAGAATGTGAACAATGTTGAGACCCTCTCATCAACCTTTTCATACTCCAAATATAATTTCTCAAACCTATTTTCCTTAATCCATTTCAGATAACACCTTCCCATTTTATGAGGCCTTTGGTTCCCAAAAACTTATACTCTGGAAGATGAAGATTGTCTTTATAATTCCTTATTTAGGAGACACACCTACTTCTCTTGGAAGTAGACTTGGTTGTAAACTAAAGGTTTATTACCATTTCCCATTTACACTTTCAGAAGTGGTGACCTACTTTCTAGATTTATTGCTACAAGTGAAATGTAACGACAATGTTGGTCCTCCATTGAGTTTCCAAAATTGTGATACCACCCCTTTTTATTAAATTTGTATTAAATTGGAATGAGTTTCCAAAATTGTGATACCATCCTTTTTTATTAAATTTGTATAAAATTGGCATGAGTTTCCATCGAAATTCTAACCTTACTATATTTCCAATGTGTAGTAGAACTAAAATGCCACTCTTTGGTGTATTTTGCTCATATTTGCATTTGTTATGGTGGGATTTTTTCCTTCAATAGTGTCTTGAATGTTGAGGAATGTAGCTCGAGCAAGGAATTCTTGCACAATTTCAATGTAAATGTGCAAGAATTGGTTCGAGACATTTTATTAGTGACGACTTAGGAAAAGTGGGAAATAATTATGTCTTGTAATTTCACTTTAAGAATAAAAAGAAAAAGTGAAAATCTAATGTTTTGAAGACAACTAGCCTTAGGAATCTAAATGAAATGTTCTAGAAGTTCTAAAACATTAATGACTTAGATTAGGATCTAATCTTAGTTGTACATCTCATGATTAAGATAGGTGGAAACTAGGACTGAGAAGATTAGTTATTTTGTCTTAAATCATAAATAGGACGTGATAGGAGAGGCCAATCTCACACACATGAGAAGACAATAAGAGATATGGAAGAGGGCATAGTGCATTCAAGATTCAAGGAGAAGAATAGGTGTATATTACCAAAGTGACCAACAAGTACAGTAGGCCATACAGGTTGTACCACTACTATAGTAGTCCTTTCTTCATGCACAGGTTGTACACCCTTAGATCTAATCGTACATTATTGTTTGAAGTGATTTTATTGACCGTATATTTGTTGGTTCAAAGTAATATGCACATGTAAGCTTGTAAGATTTGATCTAAGGAATGTAAAGATTATTTGAAGGAGAAATATGTGTGTATGTGATTTAATTCTTCCACTGTTTATTTTTAAGCTATTGTGTGATGGATGCAATGCTCAGAAATTTAATTTTATGTTGTTAAATAAATTATTTTTCTGAGTTATTTATTGTGATAACATTAGGAAAACAATAATCTAGGCTTGAAAAATTCACATGGTATTGGAGCAATTTCTTCGATTGAGATTCTAAAGGATTTATAGTAGTAAATCAACTGCCAAAAAGAAGGACCAACAATTAAAGGGTTTCAATATTCCTTTTAAGGACTAATTTTTATCTTTTGGAGTTTGTGCATTAGATCTCATAGATGGCCTCAACTAGCCTTGGATTTGAGGATATACTGGATTGCACCTGAAATTTATTGTCATGGAAAGTGAGGGTTACACTTTTATTAGAATAAAATGAGCTATGGGATATTGTCAAGGATGTTGTTTCTTCACCTATAAATCTGCAACAATTGGCATTTCACAAGAAGAAGGAAGTGAAGGCCAAGTAGATCATTATGGATGTCATAAAAGATCATTTGATTCCTCATATACCCAAGAAGAAAATTTATGAAGGAGATGTTCTATGCCCTAGTTGGTCTCTACGAAAGTGAGAGCATAAATAAAAATATGATATTGTGAAACAAACTCATTTCCATAGAGATGACTAGATCATATTCAGTCACCAGTTACCTTGTGAAGGTCATGCAAATTCATGATCAACTTACAGTAGTTGGGGAGAAGGTTGTAGATGCAGAGTTAGTGAACATGGCACTAAATGGATTCCCAACTTCATGGGAACCATTTGTCAAAGGTATTTGTGCTCGTGAGAACCTTCCTAATTTTGAAAGGATGTGGGATGATTATATCTAGGAGGAGACTCGGATGGATTCAAAGGAAAATAAGAAGGGTGTTGATGATAACATATCCCTATTTGGAAAAAAAATAAGGGCAGAGTTAAAGGACCCAACAAGGATAAGGGAAAGAGTGAGGCGTTATCCCCACAATCAATAAAAAAGTACTTAAGTAAAATCAAGTGCTTCATTTTTCATTAGCATGATCATTGTGCATCACAATGTTTAGATAAGAAGAAGGGTAAAGGGAAGCAACAAAAGAAATAAGTATCAGTGTCTGCAGAAACTCAAATGAATGAGTTTGTTTCCAAGTTCGAGAAGGATTTCTCCATGGTATCTTACCTTTCTACCAACACAACTACTAGGAATGCATGGTGTGTGGATAGTGGGGCATATCATCACATGAAATCAACTTGATAGTTACTTTCTAGTCTAACAAAGAAGGAGTTGGGAGTATAGGTTGATCTTGGTGATGATGCTAAGTACCCAATAGTAGGACTTGGTACTATTCCATCCCAACTCAAGTTAGGTAACTCTTTAGACTTTGATGATGTCTTGTTTGTTCTAGGTCTCAGAAAAAACTTGCTTTCAATTTTGGTTATGGAGGATAACGGCTATGTCATGGAGTTCAAGAACCGACAAGTCATCATCATGCAAAAGGAATATAGCCTAGATATAACTCAAATAATAGGGATTAGAAAAGGAAATTTTATAGGTTGTAGGGTGAACATGTTTAAGCCCTAGTTCATAATAGTAACAACTTATGTGAGTTGTAGCACAAGAAGATGGGACCACTACTTCTTTTGCACTGAAATCCTATGGCAATATGTCGCTTTGTTGACGCAATTCTATCGACACTTTGACGAAACATGGTTATTAGTTTCGTCAGTGTAATGGGGTTGGATATCCGAAAAAAATATTGACATCTGATATCTGACGCACTGTCGTCGGATATCCAAAACACTGTCGTCAGTTATGTCGATGACCCTAAGGACCAAAATATCGTCGAAATCAGCCATTATTTCCTATAGATACTTTTCGAAAGTCTGACGTAACTACACGTTGCATATTAGACGTCCATACAGTAGATCTGATGAAGGGCCCATACCTTCCATGGATATTACTTTCAGATTTGTCGTCGGATGTCCAACTTTCACCTTCGTCAGAAATTTGACGTCTATACAGTAGATCTGATAGAGATGCTATACCTTCGATGAATTTTACTGTCGGATTGTGCATCAGATATCCGATGAAACTGTGTATATTAAAAAAAAAAAAACTCAAGTTGGTGTTCATGCATGGGATGTTAGTGTAGAAACCTGGTTGACACTTATTTTCTTTATGAATATAGAATTGGTGAAGATTCTACTCTCACTTTACTTCTATAGTTGTGTCAATAGTGGTGGTAAATGGAGGATATTCATATTAAAAACCTATTTCTTTTACAAATGTAGTCTAGAAGAAATCATATATTGTGTATCCTCCTACATCTACTGTGTATATTCTAGAGAAATCTAAGGAGGTGCCAAAGTTGGAGGTCTCTAATCCTAATGTTGAAAAATTACTTTCATATTACAAATCCTCTTTTCTAATATGCATATTTAATGCATTTTGACCTTCCACGTCGAATTTGTACCAGTGGATTTACTCAACTTGGATAAAACATTATGAGTTTTATTTATGCTCGAAGAGTTTTTTTATATTTCATTTTTCAAATATTGTTGATTATCAAAAAGATTTAGAGGAGGATGCTTGATTTGGGGAAGAGAGAGTCTTTTTTATACCCCACTTCTCCCTAATTTTGATCCAACTAGTATGTCTATAATAAAAATGTTATCTATACTATCGATAGATATATAAAAATAGATCTAAAGCGAATTAATCTAGGTATTTTCACATATGTCTGATTATGTGTTTAGATTGACATTAGATAGGGTTTCCAAGATGAGATTCCCTTACAACAGGGAATTAATAGATGGGTTCAGGTTTCAGATTATGATAATATTGCTTTTCTATGTTAGCTCTACCAATAAATAGGGCATCTCTAGGATTCTTGTCCTAAAATTAGATCCTACTCTAAATGGAATAGATGGAAGGAAACCAAACCAAAAGGTTGGAAAGCATGTTAAAAACCATATCTAGAGGATGAACATGATCAAAATGATGTAAATCAAAAACCTCCTTTTTCAACAAAGGAGGAAAAGTTTGTCTAGAAGTTCCAAATGAGGAACCTTATCCTCCTGCAGTGGATAGAGAAGAAGGATGAACGCACTTCTTTCCTCATTGGTGGTTATCATTGTACATGAAGCTCCTTCAGGGGTTTTCAATTCTAGTTAATCACTCTGGACTCTTCCTTAGAGGTGTGGCATGAGATTTTTCAATTCTAGTTATTCATTATGGGAACTCTTGTTTAGAGGGGTGGCATGAGATTAAAAAGAAGAATGAATGAAAATGTAGGTTTGAGGATTATTTTATTAAGAGACATAAATGAAATGTAAATTACATACTTAATTCTAATTATGAACCCTAATGCTTAACCTAGTACTACAGTTGGATCACCTCCTCCTACGATAAATTAATAAAATTCCTCTCAAGGGCTAAAGAAGATTGCTCCATGGATCTTATGATAAAAATATGTCTCTTAACAGTGAAATTATCCTCAAATAATGGGAAAGACTTGTTGTGTGCAATGATTGAGCTAAATTTGTTTGAAGGAAGTAAAGTACCCATGTCCCAAGTGAGTGTAAACATACTAGGAAGGCAAAGGAGAATTAGGAGAGCAATCATCTGAGAAGAAAATGGTGTTATAGATTAAGATCAAGTACAAAAAGGTTATCTCCATTTCCATCCATGAAAATTTTTCCTTCTCTAATTGAAATTACAATAAACCTTTTTCCTTTCAGTCTCAAGATAAGAGAGTTTATAGAAGAAAATGGAAAAAGTTAAATTGTCTTTTAAAAAACAAATAACTTATTTCGAATCATATTTTCCAAATAATAAAATCAAATAATTTGTATTCTATAATTTGAAACCCAAATCTTAATGCAAAGCTTCATTATTCCATTATCATGAAATAAAGGTTATTTTTTAATATTAAAGAATTATTGTGATGGTCGATCATTTAGTATTTATAATGCATCATATATTTAAAGAGTTTTATGAAACTACATTTACATATAATATTTAATATTAGTTATTTTTATATATCCATTAAAAACATATAATATTTAATATTTTATAGTAGTTATTTTTATATATCCATTAAAAAAGTGAGACATAATAAATAACATATTTTTATAAACTCAAAGCCATTGCAAGTCCCACCTAGCTCTCCAATTGTGCCATGATAACAAATAGAGGTAAACTAAATGTTGTCAAAGTTATTACTTCAATCAAATTTGCATATGATGTCAATAACGCATTTGCAGTTCTCCTTTTTCATATCCAGTTAACCAAGTCACTAGAGTGGCACATTCTTTGTGATCTTTAGCACCTTCATCTATAATTGTGCATATTTTACCTATTGTTATCACTCCAGGAAACTCTTCTAGGTTGTATCTCAAAGATGCCTGGTAACTTAACTATTCTTGCAATTGTTTACTCAATGATGGGTAATGATTGGATCAAGATGAATATCTAACTTACTAGATTGTATATTCAAGACTGTCTAGTCATACTCAAACAGTGCAAGGCCTTCAAGAGATATAATCAAATAGGTTATGTATCAAATAGAATAGAAACTAATCACATCAACCAAATCATACATATATAAAACAATAGATATGATGGGTCTAGAAATTAGTATAATAACTTATGATCCTCTTCTCAACAATCAGATAGTGAGATGACAGTCACCAATGGATTATATAAACACAAACACAGAACAACATTCACTCATAAGCATAGATAGAAAGGAAAAGGAAGATATGACAATATCAATGAAAGAAGCTTGCAGGTTGAATATATTAAGAAATGGTCTCTATTACAAATGCATCGTAGTAGAACTCAAAATTGAACCTTTGGTTCATCAAAATTTTATGGCTTTATAGCCTTTACATCAGATATCCAGATCCTAGAATACTGGATCAAATTTACTTGAAATAGAAAGTCAAAAAATAGTTTCAAGAGAATAGGAAAAGATCCTATAAAATAGGTCAACTCCTTATCTCAAATGGTCTTCACGTGTTCAAGTCTTCAACAAGTGTAGTAGACCTCCATAGGCTGTGGATAATTTGAAATTTCCACCTTTGACAAAAAGACAGTTTTTTGCCCACAAAATAGGTAACCAATTCAACCTTTCCACCTTGCTAGACTCCTCCAAAATCAAAATAGAACTTTGATAATGATGCCTTTAATTATTATTTACCATTATAAACAATCCTCGAGGCATATGGAACATAAAATATTAGATCTGTGCAAAAATAGGGCCTCTCTTCCTTGTTTTCCACTTTCGGTGGCTAAGATAGCCAAAATTCGTGCCTGTTAGCCATTGAAAATCCTGTTTTGAAAACATTTCAAAATCCACAAAAATGCATTACCTCCTTGCTTCCAAAACTTTTAGGGCTGATATTCTAAGACTTCAACAGCCCGAACAGAGTCTGGAATGGAAGTATTCTTGACAGATGCTTCTGGATCCTCAACAAAATTAATGGTTTCCTCTGCTAGGGTTTCCAGGTCAACAAGTTATTTAGGCTGAGGTGTTGAAGGCTTTGTCTGCAATCTCAACAACCTAACCTTTCTGTACAGCTTGGTGTTTTCCTTCATCGTCATTTTTTTTCTTTCCTTGATCTTGTCATACTTCTCAAGAAGATCTTGATAATAATCATACAATTCAACATTTCTTTCCGTCAACTCCTCATTCCTTCTCTTGATTTCTCTTTCCAGAACTTCAAGTTCATATACCTGTCTAAGAAGCTGGTTGATCTTCTGATATCTAGGCTGCTTTGGCTTGCTAGATGAGGCCTCTGCAACTTATTGTCCTTGATCCTTCTTGGGTGTAGGAGATGGAAGATCCTCATACCCTGTTGCAACTTGATCCTCTGCTAAGGAAGCTTCTTGCTCTACTGCAATTTGCTCTTCTTCCTCCTCTGAATCTGTATAGGGGAGGTTGAGGATGTTCGTGTCTTCAGGAGAAACTTCTCCTTTCTCTGTCTCGTTGCTAAAGTATAATTTATTCTTATCCCTCTTAGGATTAGAATATGAAGTATCTTGTTCAACTACCACTGGAGAGATAACTATCCTCTTCCTCTTTCCACTTCTGGGAGTGGAAGACTTATTTGAAGAAGACCCTTTTTTATCATTTGGTTGTAGATCTGTCTGAAACGCATTCCAAAATAATAAATATCCCCAATCTTTGTTCCTTCTTTGCAGCAGCTCACAAACCAAGAGTTTAAACCAACCATGATGGGATAACCTGCCTTCTACCTTGTTGGGTTTGTCTTTGAGTTGGTGAGCCATCTTAGTCAATCTTATGTGGAGATAATAAGGTAAATTCAAGGGGCTCCTGGAAGTGAAATGATTCATCAATTTAAAGTGGTAGATCATCACCCTATTGTACCTACCTTCGCAAGTTATGTAAACAAGGATTGATTTCAGCAGGTGCTGTCATTTCTCCTCAAGAAAAGACATAGGTATGTCTTTATTCCATATAAGACATTTGTGTTATGTCTTCAAGTAGGATCTGAATTCCACGTCCTTTGTGGCAGTGGTTTTAAACCAATTCTCTCCAGTTCTTGGTAGCTCTGTCACCTTAGCTATAAGATCTTCATCTACCTGGAAATCCTCCTTACCAATCACTGCTTTTTTTCCATGTAATGTGAGGGAAAAAGATTCTGCTACTTGCTGATGAGATCCCTGTAGCTTTTCACAAAACCTATAGCAGCCAACATTCTTGAAGAATTGGCACACCTCTAGGTGTGATTCAAGGTAGCAGATGGCATCCAGCTCCTTCCTGAGGGCAGGTCCCCCTCTCTTCATTTGCTTGACTGCTTCTATGTACCTGCAAATGGAAAACTTGGGCTTGGGGGATACACATTGCAGAATTAGGGAGGTTTGGGCTTAAGCTACGACAGAGGCAAGAAATGAGTCATGAAATCAAGGCAAGCCCTGATTCTGAGGAATGTGATAGCAATTAGGATTTGAAAAGATCATGATTTGGTATACTTGAATAATAGGAATTACATAGCCACGTGATTTTATGAATACTGAAGTTAAAATAGATTTGATATATCATGCAGAGGTTAGATCATGGATTATAAGACTGGTGTAGGGTTAAGAAGATTTAGGGTTAGATAAATCAACTTGAAATCATAATAACACTTAATCACCTCTTACCAACTCAAAATCAACCACTTCACTTATCTTTTTTAGCGGCTAATGAGTAATCATAACACTTCACCCCAATGTTTTATGCGTGTGAAAAGATGTGTTGACTGTTTCCAAGTCCTGCACTTTCGGTGGCTAAGTAGCCCTAAATTTCACGTTTAAGCCACCAAAAGCTAAGGCTTTTGGTGGCTTAGAATCCCTTTTGAAAAAAGGCATTAGCCACCGAAACCTAAGTTTTGAATTTTTTGAAGGAAAAAAAATCAAATGTTTTTCAAACTTTATTTACAAGCTGGAACTCATTAAAATGAGCCCTAAAAAAATTAGAAATGTATTTTTTCAATGACCTCCTATCACCTAAAATAAACAAATTTAACTATGTTATTTGAGGAGATAACACATGGCTCCTTTTGGGGATGAAAGCCTCCCTGTGAGGTTTCAAGAACCTTAGATCCAATGCCTTTCCTGTAAAAACTCAAACATAACCTAAACTCTAGTGTTTCATTGGGCATGTAGTCATTTGGCCTGTGCAACCGATCTATGAACATCTTCAAAAACTGACATCCTCAAGACCTGCCTTTATTTACATAAACTGACTGATATTCCTGCTACAAATTGGAAGAAAAGAAATGCTCAGGCAGTGAGCTTATTTCCTACACTACTCTACTCTAACCAGATGTAAAATTTGGTTAGGTAAAGGCTGACTTCCATAACAACCATCCAAGTAAATTTAATACTGAAGAAATTTCATCTTTTTCATTGATCAATAGATGAAGTTTGAAATGTAACCACAGTGATAAGAACTCTTTCTAGAAATCATACTCACCTGAAAACATGGGCGAGCTAAAGAAATCTGAAACTTTCAAGCTCTCTGAAAAGTATAACTCCATGAATACTGCCATCGGATCCTTCAAAGGAAAATAAAAAACATACTGGTCTTCGAGAAACAACTGCACATCTATGGCAGCCTCTTACTCAGCCATGGTTGTTCCTCTACTAGAAGAATGACCACCTTCTTGTTCCCTTGAGCTCAGATCTTGATCATCAATCATCATAACTTTCTCTTCGAAAAAGTGCTCAAAAGATGATGATAAAAAAGTGTTAAAATCATATGAATAAGGATCAGTTAAAAAGATATAATTTCCTATGCAATCTTCAGTTATCATAGGTTCATCCAAGTTAGAAAAATGATCATAACATTCTGACTCATACCTGTTTCTAGAGCACTCAACAAATATTGAAGAATTCTGACCTGAATCTGAAATAAACTCATATGATCGTTGTTGTTCCAAATCTTCTTCAAACTCATTACTTTAATGCTCAAAATCTGAACCATACTAGCAGTTTACTTGTCCGTGTGCTTGCAGGTTTTCAGAGTCAACCTGCATTTAGATCCACCTAGATGCACAGATGTTCTCCTCTACATCTTGAGCATCTTCAAACAATATCCTTAAGGATGAAGTCTTCCTTTCTAGCAAAAGAAGGACAAGTTCTGAATGAATACCCATAACATAATATATCATGGAAGATGTCTCTGTAGGCTATACCTCCAAAGGCATGTCATAGTAGATGTTGTAAAATCTTCGATTGAAGATAGACAAAGCTTCACCCTGCTTTCTCTTCAAAGCATAAAAATCAGCAAGATATGAATCTAGTGATATTTTCACCCCAATACTTCACAAAAGCATTAGAGAACTCGATCCAAGAGCCAATGTAATCAACTCTCAGACCCTTAAACCATGCAACAACATCTTTGATCAAAGACTTGGATAAAAATCTCATGAACAATCTCAAATCACTCAACAAAATCCTCAAAGGATTCCAGGTGCCTCTCAACTGAAACTTGATTCTCTCCAAAAAACCGGGGAAGATATTCATAACAGTCAAGAGGATAAGGATGAAGGGGATAGGGAAACCTTAAAGGCTTGAACATCTTCATACTAATTTTAACTTGAAAAGAAGTGGGCTGATTATGAGAGTTAACGGGTTCATGACAAGGTTCAACAATAATGTAAAAAGATGTTGATCTCTAGGTAGGTTTGGAATCAATTCTGATCTCTGTAAGGTTACATGGCTGATCAGATTCAAGGGATATTTGAATACAATGATCATATTTATAAACGAGCTGAGGTATAGGTGTTGAATCAACATCTACAATATATGGATGCAGGATTTCCTTTTCTAAGGTTGGATATATACAAGAAGGATGATGATTTTCTGAATATACAAAACAAAAAATGATCCTCTTTACACGCAAAGGAAACATCATGAAAGAGTTGATAAAGAAATACAACAGTTCATGAAGCAGACTAATGAAATGATACCTGGGTTTGAAATTCATCTCCTTCATCTTCTTCCAGTTGGATCCTTCGCAGTGGAGTCTTATTAAACTCGGATGGATCAGGGAAATAGAAGGCTTTGTAAATCTTCCCTAGCAGTAGGGTTAGATTTTCTTCTCCTTTTACAAACAATTCTTGGAGAACAGACTCTACTACATACAAACTGGTATGAGTATAAGAGTAGAGTTTTTCTGGTTCTGTTTGCAAAGAGTTCAGAGAAGAGGAGAAGTCCTCTTCCAGGGTAGATTTTACAACCTCTTTCCCTAACCTATGTGCAGAAAAATTATCAGGAAAAGGATTTATAACAACAGAATCTATGGAAGGTTCAACACCTTTCAAATTTTCTGATTCAACTACAATTTCCTGAGGAGACTTAATGGAAGGTGTTCTAGGTACAAATAAAGAAGAAATACCTCTTGAGATACCTGATCTAGATGTCCTTGTTGCTCTGTAAGTTTTCCCTTGTAGGGCTCTTCCTCTTTTGATAATGTTTTCTGGGTCTGCAACAGGTGTTGTTGGTGGCCTCTCTTGATTTTATCTGGTATGATCCCTTCTCGGAGCCACATTTCTTCAATGGAGTCGCCAGATAAAATATTACAACCAAGTAAATGTCCAAGATTTGTCTATCATCAAATCTGGATCTATGTTGTGTCCCAAGGAAGCTGAGATTCAATCTCCTCTCCTTGGCAACGACGACAATTTGTTATCACTCCAGGAAACTCTTCTAGGTTGTATCTCAAAGATGCCTGGTAACTTAACTATTCTTGCAATTATTTACTCAATGATGGGTAATGATTGGATCAAGATGAATGTCTAACTTATTGGATTGTATATTCAAGACTGTCTAGTCATACTCAAATAGTGTAAGGCCTTCAAGAGATATAATCAAATAGGTTGTGTATAAAATAGAACATAAACTAATCACATCGGCCAGATCATACATATATAAAACAATAGAAATGGTGGGTCTAGAAACTAGTATAATAACTTATGATCCTTTTCTCAACAATCATATAGTGAGATGATAGTCACCAATGGATTATATAAACACAGACAAAGAACAACATTCACTCATAAGCATAGACAGAAAGGAAAAGGAAGATCTGACAATATCAATGAAAGAAGCTTGTAGGCTGAATATATTAAGAAAGGGTCTCTATTACAAATGCAGCATAGTAGAACTCAAAATCGAACCTTTGGTTCATCAAAATTTTATGGATTTATAACCTTTACATCAGATATTATCCAGATCCTAGAATACTGGATCGAAATTACTTGAAATAGAAAGTCAAAAAACAGTTTCAAGAGAATAGGAAAAGATCCTATAAAATAGGTCAACATCTTATCTCAAATGGTCTTCATGTTCTCAAGTCTTCAAAAAGTGTAGTAGACCTCCATAGGCTATGGATAAGTTGAAATTGCCACCTTTGACAAAACGACAGTTTTTTGCCCAGAAAATAGGTAACCAATTCAACCTTTCCACTTTGCTAGACACCTCCAAAATCAAAACATAACCTTGATAATGATGCATTTAATTATTATTTACCATTATAAACCATCCTCGAGAAATCTGGAACAAAAAATCTTGGATCTATGAAAAAATAGGGCCTCTCTTCCCTGTTCTATGCTTTCGGTGGCTAAGATAGCCAAAATTCATGCCTGTTAGACACCAAAAAGCCTATTTTGAAAACAGTTCAAAATCCACAAAAATGCATTACCTCCTTGCTTCCAAAGCTTTTAGGGTTGATCTTCTAAGACTTCAGTAGCTTGAACAGAGTCTAGAATGGAAGTATTCTTGATAGATGCTTCTAGATCCTCAACAAAATTAATGATTGCCTCTGCTAGGGTTTCTAGGTCAACATGTTCTTTAGGTTGAGGTTTTGAAGGCTTTGTCTGCAATATCAACAACCTAACCTTTCTGTACAGCTTGGTGTTGTCCTTCATCAACATTTTTTTTCTTTCCTTGATCCTATCATACTTCTCAATAAAATCTTGATAATAATCATACAATTCAACATTTCTTTATGTCAACTCCTCATTCCTTCTCTTGATTTCTCTTTCCAGAAATTCAAGTTCATATACTTGTCTGAGAAGGTGGTTGATCTTTTGAGATCTAGGCTGCTTTGTCTTGCTATATGAGGCCTCTGAAACTTGTTGTCCCTGATCCTCCTTGGGTGTAGGTGATGGAAGATCCTCATACCCTGCTGCAACTTGATCCTCTGCTAAGGAAGCTTCTTGCTCTGCTGCAGCTTGCTCTTCTTCCTCTTCTGAATCTGTATAGGGGAGGTTGAGGATGTTCTTATCTTCAAGAGAAACTTCTCCTTTCTTTGTCTCCTTGCTAAAGTCTAATTTATTTGTATCCCTCTTAGGATTAGAAGGTGGGGTATCTTGTTCAGTTACCACTGGAGAGATAGTTCTCCTCTTCCTCTTTCCACTTCTGGGAGTGGAAGACTTCTTTGAAGAAGACCCCTTTTTATCCTTTAGGTGTAGATATTTTTGAAACTCATTCCAAAATAAGAAGTATTCCCAATCCTTGTTCCTTCTTTGCAGGAGCTCAAAAACCAAGAGTTTGATCAAACCATGATGGGATAACCTGCCTTCTACCTTGGTGGGTTTGGCTTTGACTTGATGAGCCATCTTAGTCAATATTTTGTGGAGATAATAAGGTAAATTCAAGGGGCTCCTGCCAGTGAAATGATTCATCAATTTAAAGTGGTAGATCATCACCCCACTACTACATATGGGCAGATTATTCCACGAAAATTTTCCACGCTTGCACTAGTTTCATCATTTTTTTAAACAGGGTGGGATTTTCGTCGATATTGCCACGAATGTTAGTCGCAATATCCACGAAAATTTTAAATTAACATAGTTTGTATTTTCGTTGCTATAGCGACAAAATTTCGTGGCAATAGCGACGAAAATTTTGCCTATCTCATTGGTCGGTGTTAACGGCTAGTTGACTATTTTATCTATATATACGTGACTTTAAAAGACTTTGCGACACAATTGCTATAGTTGCGACACTGATCTTGGATTTTGTTTGAGCTGTTTATTTTTCCCGTCACCCACCAGTTGAACAAATACAATTCTCGATCTACATAGCTCATATTTTGAACTTGCAAGGTTAGTATGTTATTTTTATTGATGTACTCATTTAACTTGTATTTTTTTTTTCAAATGTCTGATTTGCATTTAGGTTGTTTTTTCCTTGAAAATATATTATAATATGTGTAGTACCATATTTCATGTCTTTGGTTTTTGGATCTAGTTAGTATATTCTATGGAAAAGGGTATGTGGATTCCATAATATTTTAGGTTTATGTAATCCACATACCCTTTTCCCTTCAATTGTAGCTATAATCTCTCTCTCT
>ML782127.1:258384-328948 GCA_009831015.1 Picea engelmannii | reverse complement strand
GAAGTTGGAGGACCCTCATATGTCATCTAGAAGCCCCAAAAGGTCAAAGTAGTCAAAGTGGTTTAAGAGATTTTAAAAGGTAAATAATAAAGTGAAGTGATGAGTGTATTATAATTCAAAGTGAATACAAAATAAATTACTTCGATAATAAATTTAATGGAGAAATTAGAAGTGGACCCAACCCTAAAATAAGGAAAGTGGGTCAAGTGACCTAGAAGATGTTTTTAAGGAAGCTACTTGGAGAGTATAAATAAGAGGCAAGGCTCTCTCATTTGAATCACACTTGAGCATATTGAATATATATATGTGTCTGAGGTAACTAAGGATATCTAAACCGGAATTCTGAGTGAAGGTGAAGAAAAGAAGGTCGAAATGCAAGGAAGAATAAATTATTTTGATGGTGCTTTCTAAGGTATGTTATTTACAAGTCATCTCACCATTTTCGCTATAACTTTTTTTCTATAATGATTCCGACCGTGAAATTGCTATGAAAGTGAAAAAACATATACAAGTATATTTGAAAACAAATTTATCTTGTGGGTCGTTGTATTTTGGGAGTTACACTCTGTGGAAAATAGGGTTTGTGGCAAGTCCTGAAACTAGTCAAAATCGGGTGTTTCAGGTAAAAACGTCATAAATTATTCATAACAAATCCAAATTCAGTGATAACAAATGTGTTGGTTAGGGTACAGTCTATTGTATGTTGTGTAATAGTTTCAGATCATTTCATTAAATATTTTGTGCATAGCACGCTCTACAAGGTCTCTCTCTAGAATAAGCCAGAATTCAGCAAAGTATGTCATTTTTGCTATAACTCCTTTTATGAGAGGTTCCAAGTAGTGACACTTGGAGGAATTGCATTAAACACAGTGAAGCACATTGTATATCAGTTTTAGATATTTGTATATTACAGGTTCAAAGTTATGATTACTTCAAGTTAGGGTTGTTGACTAATCCGAAACTGGGCATGTGAGACTAAAGAAAAGTTTGATGCAAATGATAGTCTCTTGTTTTTAAAGTTAATGAAGGTTTGCAGGAATGTGATCATATACACCAGGTCTATTACAAAGCTACAAATCATATTTGTATGATGAAATTGATGAGGGATTTTGGTTGTGGTACATGTTGAGTACATGGTTGAGACAAGTAGTTGATGAGTTGGAACACATACATGAGGTGTATAGTTGATGATGTTGGTACATATTGATGATTCATAGTTGATGAGTAGTTGAAACATGATTGGTACATACTTGGTACATGGTTGGATGCACTTGTTTATGGTACAGGTTTATTACAGGTTGGTGCATGGTTGATGCACTTGTTTATGGTACAGGTTGATGCATGGTTGATGCATGGTTCAGATTTATTGGTATAGGTTTACAACGGTATGTCTCATAGTGATAGTGTGACAGTGGTTCCATCATTCTACTTCTACTTCAGCGTGGTAGGATGGGGTAAGGACAGGTGGTTGTAGCCACCTTCCAGTTGTAGCCGGAGAACATTGGGGGTTGTAGCCTCCTTCTGGTTGTAGCCATAGAATTGGGGAGTTGGAGCTTCCCTCAGGTTGTAGCCTGAGAAACTAGGGGGTTGGAGCCTCCTTCCATTTGCAGCTAGAAAACAAAGGAAGACATATAAGAAAAATCATTTCATGGTTTTCTCCATATTTGGGTTTCCATGTAAAACACTGGTGTATTGTGTATGTGTGTGATTGTTTATTTCTTACTGGTCATTATTGGATAATAATTCTACATTGATATAACATTTGAAGAAAAAGGATTATAATTGTTCTATCANGCAGTTTCCCTTTTGTTTGACATAAACAACAATCATCACACATAGGGATTCATGTGATATCTTGGTTTCCATATGACCCCATTGGTAGATTCCTCATCTTTGTCAATAGTCTCCATTATTGGCTATTGTTTAGAGAATATTTGTCATGCGTTATTCCATCTAGTGAATGTTGGAGTCGCACCTTGGTATGGTGCTTACAATTTGTTCGTCTAAGTCCTTCCAAATGTTTATCCTTCCGCTACCCCTCGTGATGGATGATGGAGGATGCCTTAATGCCTTCCTTCCAGCAGATCTCTTCCTATCGACTTCATCACATATTGCTCTAGGACATGGATCTATAGTTATTTGTGGTACCTTTGGGCTTGTAGTCATTAGTGGAAGGCTCCCTCGCTATTGATAGTGGAAATACATCAATTTCCCTTGATCAATAGATTCTATTATTTGTTCAACGCCAGTTCATTTATTCACACTTGTTAGATTGTAACATGGTACCTTGACGCCCATTATCATCATTGATGGGTAGTCTCGCATTTGTTAACGATATACATAAATGATCGGTAATAAAATGGTGTCTCACTATGTTCGTCCCCAACACATATATTCACATAGTGCAAACTCATACCGCGGTGGATCATTTTGAAGACTTTAGGTGAAGTATGAGCATCACAATTTTTGTGCTCCTACCTGACATATTTTACCACCCCTTTGACATTGGTACTTGTATAGGATCAGCTTGTTCACACCATTGGTTCCAGATATCCTATGAGTTTGATTTTGAGGCATAGCTCCATTATGTCTCCATTCATGGCTATGATCTATTTTTGTGTGGATCCACTATGTATTTATCGTGGCCATGATTGTTAATTTCTATATATCACATGGATCCACTGTGTATTGTTTATGGCCATGGACATCATTCATACTTTCAAATATTTCATGGATCTATAGTGTAATTGATTTGGTGGCCATGCTTACATCTCTCCTGAGCATGGGTATGCCCGACTTGGGAAGAGAATACACTTACTTGATTTTTGTTGACGATTTGTGTTCTTGGATCAGTTTTTCGTGAACTTTCATTGGATCTACTTCATTACATCCTCACCTCTCATAGTTATAATGTATTTTGGCCATCAGCTACCCTTTTTACCTCACACATTAGGGGACATCAGTAATACCACAATTTTCCACATCAATTGCATTTGTGGGATGGTTTAGTCCTTTTCCCTAGCTTGCAAATGTAAATCCCATCCTCCTGCACCAAACTCATTTAAAATACAACGTTTTTTTTTTCCAACTATGGGTCACCAGTGTGAAAACCGAGGATGTTCATGCCTTGCTAGTTTACAACTTGTGGATGCCCTCAAAAAATATGAAAAAACAAAATATTCCATGTTTTCGAGCGGGTTTTTCGGTTGGGCTCATTCCCAAAATCATCTGGGCCCATAAAAAATGAAATTCAACCACCTCAACCCCTTGAGGATGGTATAAAGGCACCTTTGAGGGAATGGGTGAGGAGGACAACCTAGGTGCAACATTATGCTGACAGATTTGCAGGCTTCCCTATTTTCCTTGATCCTCTGAGTAACATCCCCTTGATCTGGAATTTTTTTTCCAGTACTCCTTCTTCTCTCTTATATGACCATAGGGTGTGTTCATATCCCTTTTGGATCATCTGAGGAAGGACCATCTTGTTGAGTTGATGCTTGAAGGACTAGTGGAGGAACCTGGATGGTTGGATTTGAGGTAGTGTCGGCGGTTAGAGTCAGGTTGTAACTACCCACGTATATCATTTTCAATAAAAGAGTTTTTTTTCCCTTCATACATGTCTGCATTGATTCAATCTATTGATATATGTTAGTTTTATTCATATACTTGAATTTTTGCACATTATATTTATGATTTGAATTCATAATTACCTTGTTGCAGCACAGACTTCATCTCCTTTTTATAGGTTTATATCAGTAGAAATCAAGAGAAAAATCAAAGGTGGAGAGCAAGGATCGACATCAGACATAGGATACAAGGTGTGAGACCTCTCCTTCTCTCCTTCTCTCCTCAAATTAATTATTTTCTTATAGCATTGTTGTGTGTGAGGGTAGGTTCTATATTTTACATATGGTCTCACTCTGCTGAGACATGACCCAAGGTCACAGGGGAAAAATCAAATAAACATGAACCCTATACTAATCAATATAATATTTCATATTATTCATGGTGGCCACTAAGGCCATTGTGCCCAATAGGATCTTTTCAAAATGCAAGTGGATTCAATCCAACCTTGTTTGGCTTGTTTTTGGCACCTGATATATTGGCCTTTGGGGAGGCCATCCCCCTTATTTTTTAATTATAAAACCCTACAATATGGAAAAAAATATATTTCCATGTTGTTCGGGTCATATTTCGTGAGATGCAAGCATAGTTTGAAAAAATTGCAATGTTTGCCCCTTTCATTAGTCATTGGTCAAGGTCCATGTGAGATATGTCTTGCATAGCTTATGAAAGAAATTTCATTCAATTTTCAGAAAATCCAATGGATCAAACATGTAGTGTTTAGTATAAGGTTTCATATCATCCATGTCATCCATTAAGGCTACAGTTCCCAATAGGATCTTGTCGGCATGAATTGGATTTAACCCGACTTTATTTGGCTTGTTTCAGGCACCCGATATTTTGTCTTTTAAGAGGCCATCCCTAGATTATTTTTGAGTTTTAAAATCCTCCCATATCAGTGAATTATATGTCCAAGCTAATTAGTTGATATTTCATGAGATGCAAACACAGTTTGCAAAAATTTCAACCTTGGCCTCTTTCACTCATCACTAGTCGAGGTCCATGTGAGTCAAGTCTTATACAAATTATAAAATAAATTCCATTCAATTTTCAAAAAATCCAATATATGAAACTTGTAGTGCTCAGTATGATATTTCATATCATTGATGGTAGCCATTAAGGACATAGTGCTCAATAGCATCTTGTTGGCACACAATTGGATTCAATCCAACCTTGTTTGGCTTGTTCTGGACACCCAATATTTTGTCCTTTGGAGAGGCCATCCCTAGATTATTTTTTATCTATGAAACCCTCCCATATTAGTAAAGTATATTCCTAGGTTGATCAAGTCAATTTTTGAGATGCAAGCACAATTTGCAAAAAATTCAATGTGGGCCACTTTCACTAGTCACTAGTCAAGGTCCATGATAATCGTGTCTTGCATATATTATAAAAGAAATCCCATTCATTTTTTATAAAATCCAATGGTTAAACCTTGTAGTGCTTGATAAAATATTTCTTATCATTTATGGGATCCATTCAATATTTTAGATTAATACAAAAATGATACATATAGAAAGGAATATTTTTCATCAATAACCCTTCTTAAATTATTTGACGGTGTCTTTATGTGTATCTTTAGATGAAAACCCTACAAAACACTGTTAAAAATTGAATTTATGTGGTCCTCCCTAGTGGCAAATAAAAAATTGTGTCTTAGATTCCTAGTTCCTTTTCTATATAATCAAAAGCCAAAGAACCATTGTTTTTATGCTAGTGGTTATATGTTATTAGTGATGACCGACAATTGTAACATGTTCTTTCAATAAAAGAAAAAAATGAATTAGTCTCCCTTCCATTGAAGGAATGGTTTTACTATTTCCCATGTTTCTCATGGGCTCTATATGTTATATATCCCAACAATGATCGTTTTGAATTTAACCAAGGTTGGGCTAATGACTAGCATTTGAAAGTTTCCTACAAACCTCATTTTTATATGGAAATCTCGAACATATGCAATTTTGTAGAAGAACCTTCTGGTCTCAGTTCCCTCTAGAGACCAAATAATCAATTTTATATAAAGGGATACCTTGCATATGTACATTACTTAATCGCAAGTGAGGCTTAATCTTTGGAGTGTGCTAAAGAATTTAGTTTACTTAGTGAAGTCCCTTGTTTCCCCTTAAAGTTGGTTTAAAGGAATGAGTGAAAAAATTTCTCTACCCTACCATAGATAGCATTTGAATTAGGATCCCAACATGAGACATAGTAAACATGGGCATTATTAAGCACCTTTATGAAAATTTTGTAGCACATTTCTAAATATAATGTCTCAATAATCCTTCTTGTTAATTTCTACTCAATTTTTTGCACTACCACTTGCCAATGTTTTTTTGGAAAAGTTTGGAAAGAAAAAGAAATACCTAAGAATTTAAAATATTTTCTTGATTGGACTCAAATCAAACCTATTTTTTCTAACCAACTCAAGGAATGGTAGAATACTTTACCATTGGTACATTATTTTGACATGCTCTATGTTGGATCTTGAAGGCTTGAAAGATGTATAGGAATTCAAGTATGTTCCTATACATTTCAAGGCCTTATGAATGGAAATGAATGAGTTGCCCCTAAAATGGACATTGATTAGTTTATTATCTTCTTCTTAGGCATGATATCCCATGGATGACCCCAAGGATATAATTTGAATGTAAAGCACAGTAGAGGGTATATGATTCCATAGCATAAAAATGTCAACACAAGATGACCAACTTGTTTTATGGACTTGATCTAACCTCTTAACACTTGAAGTCATTAATGGTTAGGATCCCTAACATTTAATTGGTGAGAGTGTTTCCATAGCTTGCACAAAATATCATAGGATGTAATAAGTTAAATAGTCAATCTCACATTGGTTATATGCCCAGGATCATTTTCCTTTGAGATAAAATTGGTATTCCCACTGATAATCAAATTCCATAATGACCTATTGTGAATGGATTCTTTACAGACCTAAAGTAGGGTCAGGCTCAAGAAGTCCCATGTGGATTTGTAAAACTTATAGACAAATCATTAAGGATAGGGGATTTCTCATTGTCTATTTTAGAAAAATATGTTGGAAATATTGTTGTCATTGATGCCAAAGACAAGGGGAGACTACATATGTCCAAGATAAAGAATGCAAGATGGAGATTGTTGGAAATATTGTTTTTGGATTTTTTATGCTCAGTTTGGATACCCTATATTTGAAGTAATTTTTACTCTAAATACCTAGCTCAAATGGGAGCATGGGTTATATGGTTGGAAATTTTATTCTAATACCTTTCCAACAGTATATGGCACTCCCTCTAACTCCTTAGCAATGAGGAGATATGAATTTTTCTGTCAGAAAACCCAGCCAGAAAGTTAAAGTCAGCTCAACCAGTCTTTACATGTCATCTCTAAAAGTGAGCACAAAAACACTATAAATATAGGATAGATATGCACATTTGAAGAGAATCTAAACAAGAATATCAATTCTGAGGTGTGCAGAATATATCTGAGGTGTGCAAGAAAAGTTGGAAAGTATTCTTGTAGTTTTAAGGGTGTGTTATGAAGGACTAAGGTCTATGATGTTGCAAAGTGCATTGTTTTGAGGTTGTGATGTTGCAGTTTGGGATTATATTCTGGGAAAGATGCTATGAGGTTTGCTAGGGAATGAAGGCTAAATATGACTAGGGTTTAAATCTATGTCTGGGGTATGAAGCAAAGAGAGGCATTGGAGCATGAAATTTAAGGGTATGATGATGATATGAAATACATGAAGCATGAAGCATGCAGGTGAAGTTAGAAGTATTGTATGTATGAATATCTTTGGTTGGTGCCTATATAGGTCTTACTGAGTTGGTGCTTAATAGATAAGATTGGTGTCTCAAGTAGGTTGGTGACTACATAATATCTTGTTGAGTTGGTTTTCAGCTGAGGACATTGGTGTATCCAATAGGTTGGTGCCTACAAGATTTGTAACAGTAGGTTGGTGATTGTAGACATGTATAAAGATAAGTTTTTGTGGTTTTCTCCCACAAGGGTTTCCACATTAAACTCGATGTATTGTAATTTTAGTTTACATGCATTTATTGTTTTAAAGTTAATGAATGCTCATTTAAAGTAAAAAGTATATTATATTGATTCACCCCCCCTCCCAGTGTAAATAGAAGTTCAAAAATTGGTATCAGAGTGGGTTTCTTCATAAACAGTCTAACCACTAGAAGGTAGATCTCATGATCACACATTGCTAGTCAAGAAGGTTTCTTCACAAACAAGGCTCCATTGTTTGATGAAACAAACTATGCATTTTGGAGTATAAGGATGTGGACTTATCTAATGTCTCTTGGGTTTGATATTTGGTAATCATTCATGAATGGGTATACAACCCCAACAACTCCACCAATAGACAATGCTAGGAAGAAGGCTAGTGAACATAATGCAAAATCCATGAATTATATCTTGAGTGGTCTATCTGAATCAGAATTTGTTAAGGTGATGTATTGTGAATCAACAAAAGATATTTGGGAAAAAATTCAAAACATATATGAAGGTGATGACAAGGTGAAGAAGGCCAGGCTCCAAACTCATAGAAGACAATTCGAGAGTTTGAAAATGAAAGACGAAGAAAATGTTGTAGCCTATTTCCTTTGAGTGGATGAAATTGTCAACACCATCAGAGGACTTGGTGAGAATATTGAAGAACTAGTGATTGTGCAAAAGGTGCTAAGGTATCTCCCCTTAATAGTTGATGCCAAGGTCTATGCCATTGAAGAAATGAAGGATCTCGAGAAATTGACGATGGATGAGTTGCATGGGATTCTCATTGCATATGATATGAGGACATAAAAAGAAAATACAATACAGAAGGAAGCAACATTCAAAGCATCAAAGAAGACAAAATGACACAAATTTTGTGATTATTCCAACCATGAATCGGATATAGAAGAAGAACAATTTATGAGAAAGCTAAAAACAAGATCTGGCAAATACAAATGTAAGCTACCCTTCAAATGTTTTAATTGTGGTAGAGTAGGTCATTTTACTGTTAAATGTCCATATGAAAAAAGGGAAGATAGTGATGATGAGGACAATAGTGATAAATAAGAGCATAATAATAAAATCAAACCTTATAGACACAAAAGAGGAAAATATACTAAGAAGAATATTTTTTACTCTAGAGAGGATAATAGCTCATCTAAAGAAAGTGATGGATATGTTTATGATATTGAAAAAGAAGAATTCATCTTCATAGCCATAGATACAAAGTCTATTGATAAAGAAAATGAAGACAACTAGAAAGAAAAATCATATTCAAAATAAGAAGACACTGATGGGGAAGTGAATCTTGAAGCAGAACTCATTAATGCCTTAGAAGAAATAGATAGACTCGGGGGAAAGAATAAAAAAAAGAAAGAGCAATTGTAGAAATATGAAAAGAATGGTCATGATATTAATGAAATAGGAAAAAAAGTTATCATCATGAAGACTCAACTAGAAGAGGCAAAAATGATAGAAGAAGTGGTGAGAAGCCACCTAAAAGAAAAGGAAGAAATTGCAAGAAGCTAGAAGCTGAAATAGTTTCCTTAAGAAAGGAACTAGAGAAAATAATTGATCAATTGAATAGAAGCTTGAACTTTGGAAATTATGAAATATTAGATAATATTCTCAATTTCCAAAGGTCACCATTCATCAAGACAGGTCTTGGATACGACAAAAAACAAAATACCCCCAAGGGAGATGCAAGCACTAAGGTCACAAATCCATCAGAAAAGGAAAATGAAGAAAATCCTAAAAGCTATGCCAATATTATCAAAGGCTCCATCGACAATGAAAGCAGCAGAAGGAAAGGAAATGATGACCAGAAGAAATATGATTTTTCTCACAAGAATGAGTTCAAAAGAGTCATTCCATTAAGAAGACCTTTCTCAACCCGGTACCAAAATATATTTCTTGGATATTGTTTTTCTTACAATAATTTTGGTCATAAGGCAATAGATTGTAGAGCTTATGAAAGAAGAGATCATGTGATATATATAAATAGAGGTTCTTATAAAACCTCAAGGAACGATTACGTGAGCAACAAAACCAAAAGTTCTCATGGGTTTGTTGATATAAACGACAATTGATTTGCTCCCCTACTTGATTAAAATATTGAATGTTATAAGTGCAATAATTATGGGCACATATAATAGTAGTCTACATTTTGAATAGAGCACAAATTAGAGTGAACAACAGCAAGACACCTTATGAATTATGGAAACATAGACCAACTATAGTCAAATACTTCAAAGTATTAGGGAGAAAGTGATATATAAAGAGAAATGAAGATAATTTAGGCAAGTTTGATTCCAGAACAAATGAAGGTATATTTGTTGGCTATGCATCTGAAAGCAAGGCCAACAAATGCTACAACAAAATATTGCACAAGGTTTTAGATAGTATTGATGTAAGAGTGGATGAAGCAATACTTCAAGAGGAAAAGTCACAAACAAATGAAGATCCAGAGGAGACAATATACAAAGAACAAGAAAAGAAAGAAGAAAAGAAAGAATAAGAAGAAATAGAATGCCAATATCCAAAGACACCATCCAAAATTGTTCAAAAGAATCATCCAGAAAGTCATATTCTTGGTGATATAGATACATGAGTTCATACTAGAAGAAGATTGAACTTTTCTTTGGTATATAAAATATAGCCCAAGAATTTTACACAAGCTAGTTAAGATAAGCATTGGGTTAATGCTATGGAAGAAGAACTAAATTAGATTGAGAAGAATGAGACATGGGAACTTGTGCCCAAACCAAAAGACAAGAATGTGATTGGCACCAAATGGGTCTTCAAAAACAAATTGGATGTAGATGGTATGTAGATGAGTAATAAGAAATAAATCAAGATTGGTTTGTAAAGGGTATGCTCAAGTTGAGGGTATTGACTTTGAAGAAACCTTTGCTCCAATTGTAAGATTAGAAGAAATTGGAATGTTTTGGGCATTTTTCATGTTTCAAGAACTTCAAATTCTATCAAATGGATGCCAAGTCACCCTTTCTAAATGGAAATCTAGAAGATGAAGTATATATTGAACAACTAGAAGGATTTCAATTGTCAGACACCGAATATTATGTATGCAAACTAAAGGAAGCACTCGATGGACTAAATATATCTCCCATAACTTGGTATTCAAGACTTGACAAGTACCTACAACAAGAAGGTTCAAAAGAGAAGATACAGATAGCAATATTTACATCAAAAAAGACAATGAAGCTCTATTAATCATTGTGGTTTATGTGGATGATATCATGTTTGGAAGTAATGTTGATAGAATGAGCCAAAAGTTTACAAAAGAAATGAAAAAATAATTTGAGGTGTCTTTTCTTGGAGAATTGTCATTCTTTCTAGGTTTGCAGATTTCTCATTCCAACAAAGGCATATTCATTTCTAAGACCAAATATATCAAGGAAATATTGAAGAAATTCAGAATGGAAGATTGTGCACATGTCACTACACCCATGATCATGGGATGTAAGTTGAGAAAAGATGATGAATCTCCAAAAGAAAATCAAACATTGTGCATGTCAATGATTAGCAGCCTACTATATGTGACAACATCAAGGCGAGACATCATGCAAGCAGTAGGCTTGGTTGCAATATTTCAATCTGCACCAAAGGAAACACATGTGCAAGCAATAAAAATAATATTCAGATATCTGAAGAGCACATTGGACTTTGGCTTGTGGTATTCAAGAAGTAAGGACTTCACTTTAACAACATATAAATGTGCAGACTGGGCAAGAAGTATTGATGACAAGAAAAGTATTAGTGGAAGAGCATTCTTTCTAGGAAACTAACTAGTATCATGGTTGAGAAAGAAGAAAGTTGTAATCTCTCTATCCACATCAATCACCGTATATATTGCAGTAGCATCATCTTACACACAAGTTGTCTGGATGAAGTAGACATTGAAGGATATCAAGGTAGAATATAATCATCCAATATCAATCATCTGTGACAACACAAGTGCAATCAAAATTTCAAAGAATCATGTTATGCACTCAAAGACGAAGCATATTCCCATCAATTACCACTTCCTAAGAGAACAGGTAGTTGAGAAAAGTGTCAAGTTGGAATACATTACCACCAAAGAATAGGTTGCAGATATTTTTACCAAAACCCTTCCTAGAGACATGTTTGAATATCTCATATGGAAGATGGGAGTGATATCTCTCTCATACTGTCAGTAAAGGGAAGTATAAGCTCAAGGGGAGCAACCCTTTTCCATTGATGTCAAAGGGGGAGAAGTTGCAGACACAAGGAAAGTTGCAGACAAGGGGAGTATCATAATTGACTAAGGATTGCCATCAGTGAAAAAGGGGGGGATTGTTGGAAATATTGTTGTCATTGATTTCAAAGACAAGGGGAGACTATAAATGTCCAAGATAAAGATTGCAAGATGGAGATTGTTGAAAATATTGTTTTTGGATTTTTGATGCTCAATTTGGATACCCTATATTTGAAATAATTTTTACACTAAATATCTAGCTAAAATGGGAGAATAGGTTATATGGTTGGAAATATTTTTCTAATACCTTTCCAATGGTATATGGAACTTCCTCTAACTCCTTAGGAATGAAGAGATGTGATTTTGTCTGACAGAAAATCCAGCCAAAAAGTTTAGGTTGTCCTAGCCAATCTTTACAGGTCATCCCTAAAAGTGAGCATAGAAACACTATAACTGCAGGATAAATGTGCACATTTGAAGAGCATCCAAGCAAGAATATCAATTCTGAGGTGCACAAGAGAAGTTGGAAAGTATTCTTGGGGTCTAAGGTGTGCAAGATGAGTTTATTGGAGCAAAGTGCGTTGTTTTGAGGTTATGATGTTGTGGTTTGGGATTATATTCCAGGAATGATGCTACAAGGTTCGATAGGGAATGAAGGATAAATCTGACTAGGGTTTGAATCTATGTATGTGATATGAAGCAAAGAGAGGTGCTACAGCATGAAAGTTAAGAGTATGATTATGCTATGAAATACATGAAGTATGAAACATGCAGGTGAAGTCATAAGTACTATGTGTATGCAAATCTTAGTTTGGTGCCTATACAGGTCTTACTAAGTTGGTGCTGGACTGAGGAGATTGGTGTCTCCAGTAGGTTGGTGCCTACAGAATATCTTGTTGATTCGGTGCTCAGCTAAGAAGAATGGTGTCTCCAATAGGTTGGATCCTATAAGCTTTGTAATAGTAGTTTGGTGCCTACAAGCCTTTATAAAGATAAGTTTTGTGGTTTTATCCCGCAAGGTTTCCATGTTAAACTTTGTGTACTATTATTTGAGTTTACATGAATTTATTGTTTTAAAGTTAATGAATGAATGATGAATGCTCATTTAAAGTAAAAAGTGTCTTATACTAATTCACCCCCCCTCTCAGTATAAGCATAAGTTCAACAAAAGCATCATGCAATTTGTCTAAATTCAATTATTGGTCATACATTGAGGTTTTTAACCAAGGAAAATTATGGGAATCTACGTCATTTTAGTCTAGATGGACACCTTTATATCTTCAATAATGCCTTAGGATTGACATACAAGTTTTAATGATTTACAAATTCCCTCTCAATTACATCGTTCTACATGATTCTACACCTCTTCATTTTTAGTGAAATGATGAGATGATATACCTCTTTCTATGACAACACTTGATGGCTTTGATAAGCCTCTCCATGACCCAATTATTACATTTCCTAAAATTGGACTACATATATTAGAGAATCAAATATTTACATATCCTCTACATGTTTGATTCGTAGAGTCTCGGGCTCAATTTTAGTCTGTACTATGTTGTCATTTCCCTATTGCTCAAATGATTCGAGAGAAGGATTTCCTTATCTTCTAGTGGATACATTTTTGGATTTTCCATATATAGGTTAATTGGATTGTATAATATCATTGTACATCCAATAAATAGAATGCAATGAAATGTGTTCCACCTTGATATCTTTAAGTTGGGCATTACCATGTGAGCATCATTCCTCATTCACCAAGGCAATTGGGTGTGGGGGAAATAAGATATATCCAAGAATTAAATAAAATGGTAGGAGAAACATGAAAGAATGGATGTCGAAGTTGAATTTCAATGGGTTCCAAACAAGGATAGAGCATCCAATCAAAATGACCAAGATAGATAGAGAATAGGTAACCCTACACCTTCCAAACCATGTGATGGGCCTTAGAATTGTCACATTTATACAGCTTCTTTTCTCTATTTCTAAACTCTTTTTTTTTTACTCGTAACTTTTTCTTAGACTTTTTTAATGCTCAAATGCTAAATTTAAGCTCAAGGTGTTTCTCCATTACATTTCTTAGTGTTTCATTGGATTTTTTTGTTAACATTAGGGGAAGTATTGTATTTTGCATTTACTTTTGATTAATGAATTATTTGTGGATAAGATACTACAAGTCATATGCTACAAATTATAATATTGTAATATTACATGTGCATATGCTACGGATCCATGAACTACAACTGCCACATAACCATTGTTACGGATCCATGATATATTATTTTCCATATCTTTGTTTGTTGAACTATGGTTGTTGCAAATCCATGAACTATGGTTTTTGCACATCCTTTGCCATGGATATAAAGGGGAAAATAATAATCAAGAAGACAGTTTCGAAATTGGTTAATTAAATAAGACGCAACCTATTGCCATCAATTAAGCACGAGCTCCAAACACGCATTATATCGTTTGGTCGGAGATGCTCTGTTAATATTTAAACCAACAATTAGAAGAAATTTGGAGCATCCAATCAATGAATTATCAAAGATTCCACAAATTCAATGCTACAGCCACTTGGGGAAGGCAACAAATGATGAAATCTGTCATTTTAATTGTTGTTGGGTGGGTTTCTAGAAACCCACATATCAAAATTTGTGTTTATACATACCTGTGAGTTCCAAATTTGTTTGAGAAGATACAAATCGTGTATTGGTTAATAATAGATTGGTATAGTTTCCTCATAACCAAAATCTTCCCTGGCCACTTGTATAACAATTGCAACATCATTCCATACTAATTTGTTCATCTTCATGGCTCAACAAATGCATTCATTAGTAGCAAGAATCTTGGATCTAAATTTAGATAGTTGTTATTTTTGTTTCAAGCAAGATCATGTATAAAAGAGACTAAGATATATGGTCTTAGAGGAGGATTGAGAAAACAGTCCAAGCCATCATGGCATAAGTGTAAAGCTTGTAGAGATATCATCTCTTAATTTTAAGCTTGCTAGTTTTTTGTTTTGTCAATTATATTTATAGCTTGTTAATTTTTCGTGCTTATATTTTAATTTGGTTCATGTTGTTATAATTTTAGCTCGGTACTCCATTATGGAGGCAGATCTCACTCCGTGATAACAGAGTGTTGTTATTGTGTGTCTATTTCTGCAATTTCACTTTACAGTCTTTTAATTCTGCAACACCATTTCCTTTCACAGATTAAGTAATGTAATTTATTTTCTTATATTAAGCAATAGAAGCATATTAGAAAACAAGTGAAATTAAAGAACTTTGGAGCCTGCATACATTTTGCACGACATCTTTCAAGCATTAGGACCCTGAGTTGACAATTTAATGATAATATCTTTGACTATTTTTTCTACGATAAAAAGGTAATTAAAGAGCCCGTCATTTTGGCGTCGTTGTCGGGGAGATGTCAAAAGCACAATAGGATTTTTTTACTAGTTTTTAGGGAACACATGGTAGGGGGATGAGCAAGGAGGTGATGTTGACTACCCTCTCTATGGGGTCTCATACACAATGTTTTGCATTTAATCTAGGTCATATAGTTGCATGAATTAAAATTAGAAGTTATTTTTGTAGTGCAGTAAGAGTCACCCACAATACTAACATCTCTATAGGAAAATTGGTGAGAGAAAGAAAGTGTTGTTGAATGAGGATTCCACTAGAGAAGGATCCAAGGGGATGTAGAAGCCTTCAAGCTTGTGTCTAGATTGATTAACATGTATGTGGTGAATTTCCATCAATAATATATAGCATCTTGGGTTGATTGACTTCTTAGTTTCATTATCATCTTATTCCACTCCTATTCACAATGTCTTTACTTGTGCTTTTCTTCCTTCTCACTCTCTTTTCCTCTCTCAATTCTCCTACTCTTTTTTTCTTAACTTCTTCTCTCCTTCATTCTTTTTTTTTTATCTTATTCTTTATTTTCTTATCATTTCCTTCCTTATCTTCTTTATGAAATAGCATATCCTTTCCCCCTCTCTTTCTATCCATTAAACCATGATCTCTTTTCAGTTTAGACCCTTCACAGCCCTCAATTCTTCATTATTGATTAACTTTGTTGGTTGTGGAGCCTGATTATATTTCAGATTCAGAGGTTTCTTCCAGTCGTGCTTGGACCCCATTCCCTAACGGGGGGGTGGAGGGGCTTTACCCCCCACTATTTTCGCCCCCCCCCTGGCGGAAGCGAAATTTTGGGAAAAATTGCCTTGTAAAATATTGTAATTTCATAGTCAAACTGGACCGTTCATTAAAAGGTCGCAGATCTGACGGTAGAAGTTATTTTAGGGATTTTTTCCCTAGAAGGAAACCCTCTTTTATGAGGGAATTGTCTTGTAGCTATGTATTATCGCGAATATTGTATTTTGAGAGAGGATATTGTGAGAGAAAGAAGAGGAAGTTATAGCGGGTGTGTTGTAGGTTGTATCCCTTCATTTTGTTGGATCATAATAAGGAAGGACCTATAAATTTCTCTAGTGGACATATCCCACACTGAGTGAACCACATATATTTGTGTCTCTATTGTATTGTATATATTCTGTGTTTTATTTCCGCATTTGTTTTTATTTTATTGTTCTGTGATCCTATTTTTCTAACAAACTATGCCCCACACCTAGTCTCTTTGATCTTAGGAATAATGAGATATGCACACTACTCAATGACCTAATGATGGTTGTACTCCTTGATCAAATATTCAAGCCATCATCATACAAGAATCTCAATTTCATGGAAAAAATGTGGAAATTATTTCACAAATAATGAGACATTTCATGGACTATCTTGAGTTCCTACATTATTTATGTCAGGATCCCATTGTCATCATACCACATTTTGAACTAGATGCTTGATTTTAGTCTTGCTTTAGTTATTTTTTCATTTCCTACAAATCTTGTGTAGGTCAATCTAGGAACTGGGTATTTGAAACTTTTGGTATGGGGATGTCTTACATTGAAAATTATATGCTCCTGAAAAATATCATATACCCAAGTCATCAATTGTGAAGAAATAGATTGGTTATCGAATTCTCGTGGCATTTGGATCAATGACCTTAATGAAAACAAAGTTAGGGCAGTCAAATTCTAGAAGACCAAATGGATAGATATTTAAAACATGTTTCTAGAGTATATTATCCTACCCAACTTGAATCATTTCATTTCGATATCATATGAGAAAGTTATGCCCTAAATATTAACTGCTTATCCTAAATCTGCATTGTTGAAACTTTGTTTCTTAAGATGTTCATTGGAATATTTGACCCATCAGTCCTTCAAGTTTTAAAAACATGTTTCTAGTGGAAATAAATAAATTAATATACTTTAATCTCCCATTGTAATCACTTTGATCCGACATCAGATGAAAAATTTATTCCTTAAATAGTGCCTACATTTCCTAAAATCTGCATTGCTAAAACTTTGCCTCCCAAAATAATCATTAGCACATTTTACATATCAATTCTTCATGTTTTCAAAACTTGTTTCTATTGGAGATATATACATGAATATAATTTAATCTCCCATTGGAATCATATCCATCTGACATCATCCGGAAAAAAAATTACACTCAAAATCGTGACTTTTAATTTAGGTTGTAAATAAACAAAAACAATTATCACATGCAGATTGTTCCTCAACAGGTTTGACATATCATTTTAAAACAATTTCAAAACTTGTTTATACTATATACAACCCTCTATATTTCCTTTAATTTGTCTTTGTAAGCACTCTAATTAGACATCAAATGAAAAAGTTATGATTAAAACAATGCCAGGTAGTTTATGCTAGCCACCACTCTTCAGTAGGTAAAAAATGAGAATTACTTACTGCATTCTTTTCAGACCTATTTTATATGAAGTTTTTGCAATTATTTGTAACATTTATTAGAAGAATAAATTCCAGACGCCTCTCTTCTTCCCTAATATCACCTCATATTGTAGGCAAAGTGCTAGTTTTTGAAGGATCAACAAGGTGAATCCATGGAGTGATTTTTGCAGAACATTTTTTTATGGAAAGAGAATGTCACCAAGACATGGAAATAAAAGAAAGTGTAATATTAGATTATGTTGAATGAACCATGTCTATAGTTCAATTTCATAGGATCTTGTTGTGTAAGGATTCAAGTTGTTGACCAACAACACGAAGATTTCTTATAAGGTTGTAGATGGATAGAGCACAAGACAAATGAAGAGTTGGATTTGAAGATCAAATACTATAGAATTCAAAATAAGTGCTCCATAAGTCAAGAAATAGTGCTACAAAAGCAAGAAGAGTCAATGATCCATCATTCATATTTTTGAGCATTATCCATCATCTTCATTCATCGGTGATACAATTGTTGCAGATATTTTTCAACTAGGCCTTGCTACAACACCTTGTTGTAGATCCTTGCCTTGAACCATGCTACACATTTTCCTCTTTTTGTGAAACCATTTTTCCACTTGCTGCGAAACTTGTCACTATTTTTCCACTTGCTGCGAAACTTGTCACTATTTTTCCACTTGCTGCGAAATCATTTTTCCACTTGCTAGGGAACCGAACATTGTTTTTCCACTTGATGTGGAAGCACCATTGCTGCAGAAGAAGCCTTCAAGAAGACCTAGTATTTTCTTGCGGCGAAACTATGGTATGCAATGAATTTTCTTCCTGGCTCAAAGATAATTAAAATAAAAGTTCATGCTGGAGTCAATGAATTTCATTTGCTTATGTGGGTGACATTGAAGACAAATATTTTTTCTCAGAATATCATGTAATCACTACTACAAAATCATAACTTCAACCTACTTCTTTTCTCCACAACTTCCTGCTCCACCCACTTCTAACCCACCCAATAAAGTAACTCGGCACACTTACAAAGTTGAGTTGCCTTTCTAATTTCAATAGTTGTTGAATAAAGATCTCAAAGATTTTGATACTACCAATCCACCCAAAGTCTTATTGTTGTGTGCTTGCTATTGATCATGTCCAAGCACACTTCCTTCATGTTCAAATATTGAATAGTGTGCTACAGGTTCTATAGTATGTTTTTATTTTTAGAAGCATACCACATTGCTACAGAAGGAGAAAAAATCACAAGTGTTGAGAAATATATCGGTGTTGCTACACAAGAACCAACGCCAATAAGCCCTATGTTTTCCACACAAGAAACAACTATAGGGGATTATGTTGTTGAATAAGTTGGTATAGCTAGAAAAAGAAAAGAAATAGGTGCTACCACACAACAACTAGAACCTACAAGCCCTGAGGTCAGTACACAAGAACCAGCCTTAGTAAGTCCTATTGTTGCTACAAAAGAACCAACAGTAGAGAAAGTAGTTGAAGAAACTCCTCAAGAGGAAGAGACCACTGCCCCACAAGAAATTGTAGAATAATAAGTTGTTGCAGAAGTAGTCTCCTATCGAAGTTTCAATGAGATATCTCAAATTAACCAGGTGGAAATCTTGCTACAAATTTTCAGGGGCATTTTCTACACAAGCTCTTTTCATGGGGTCTTAGAAAAAAACATGTTACAGAACCAGTAAAAAAAACAAAGCAAAAAATACCATGATATCATATACTTGTTGCAGATGTCATGTACTTCTTAGGTAGGTGTAGGTATGCTTCTTCTTACTAATTGTTTGTCAGATTCATTGAAATCTATGGGTTTGTATTTGGAAAATCACTTAATCCTTCTTTGGTTTTTGCTTCTATCATGCATCCTTCCCACTTGTCATTTTTTCGAGGATGAAAAAATTCTTCAGTTGGGGGGAGGATAATTGTCGTACCCATCATAACCACACCATCACCTATCATAACCATACCAACACCTCCCTTAACCTTCACTAGTCCATTTGAACCATGCCATCATCTTACTCTACTTCCATATTCAAATCCATTCCAACACACCCCCTTAATATCCAAGAAAGAGAAGGATTAGATGGAAGTTTCTAAAGGAAATATATTGATGTTGTTACATAAGAACCAACATCAAGAAGGCTCTATTGCTACCACATAAGAACCAGTAGTAGGAAATGAGCAGTAAGAATTGTAAAGAAAAGTTGAACTAAGTCAAATGTTGTTGTTGAGATAGAAGAAAGGGCATTATTGTTGCTCCACAAGAACTAGTAGTAGAAGAAGAAAGGTAGAATAGGACAAGGTCTAGGGTGGCTCTAGAAGCATCTACAATTGGTTCTAAAATCCTATTGTTGTCACACAAGAACCAACAACATAAGATCTATATTTTTTCACATGAGAACTAGCAACAAGACATGCAAAGATTGTAGGTGGCCCTCAAGTCTTTGTTGTTGCCACACAAGAACCAACAATAGAAGCTCGCGTTGCTACTACACAAGAATCAGTAGAGAATATTATGGCTACAGTACCATAGACCACTCGAAAATGTAGTAATGGTATTGAAGGTCCTACTATTTCTCCACAAGAACCAACATCAAAAGGTGAATGCATTGCCACTACTTCACAAGAACTAGCAACAACAGAGGAAAATCCAATCGCTAACACATAAGGATAAGTTGAGGAGACTGTTGAAGAAGAGGAACATGTTTCTCCACAAGAACCTATAGTACAAGAAGCTACTACATAAGCAATTCCTACACAAAACATGTTATTTCCAAATCATGATACAACATAAAAGAAATCACAAGAAATTAAAGTCTAGATAAAGTTATGAAGTTTCATCAATATTTGAAGGTATTGTTGACTCGTAATTCGTCACCTACTATAAGATATCACAAAGATTTATGAATCCTATATATATATATATATATTAGAAATATTAATAACTATAATAGGTGAGGTCCCCTAGGAGAAAACATTGGAATGATAAAGTCTTAGGATGGCATTTTCTCTCAGCTTTTTTTCATGGCATGAGTTTCAGTTTTGAGGCATCATTTTAAATATGACATTTAAAATCAGTGGTTTAATGATTCCTAACATCCTATGATATTTATGAATGAATACATATATGCAAGATAATGAATGATCTTAAAGAGATATATATGTTTGTGTTATAATATGATGGATGTGTTCATTTTACCATAGACAATATCACTATGTTCACCCAACCATAGGCCAAAGCCACCCTCCAAGCACCTTAACCTTGACAGAGAATCACTTCGGAAGAAAACCCTAGGCTAGATAGCCAAACAAAGGGTAGCGCATATTTCTCCAAGGATAGTGCACCAAAAAAGAGATGATCAGATAGTCCAAACCATAACCAAGAGATAGTCCAAGCCACAACGTAATCTGCTAGCTACAGCGGCTACAACGACATCTCTCCTCCAGACTTGCGCACAAACTGGATAACTACAATGCGCACAAGTGAGCTCTGTAGTTCTGAGAATGCCTGCCAGAATGAAGATTGGCCTCCTGTATTTATACTAATTCTGGCTAACTTCCTGGGTCGACTTCTCATTCTAGGTGCCTATTTACTTAGTATATAATATTTCTTCTGGCCGACTTCTTCTCTTGGAGGCTAATAACTTAACACAAATTATCCTCTTAAGTTGACTTGTCTTCTAGGGTTATTAGCCAACTCATTAGGGTTTCTTCTTGCTTCCCAGAATAGTCTATTCTTTTTAGGTTTACACGTGGAGGTAAATACCTCCTACAACTACCATAACATCAACACTCCCTCCTAGCTAGGGAGGTATTACAAGTAATGGTCTTGAGCACAAACATACCATTCACCCGGTAGCATCAACATAGTTGTATAGACTATATCATGACTAGATCATGAGTACCATCATCACCATTAGTGCCATCATTCACATCATCTCTCAAAACCTTACTCCATCTGAGTAATTAGACATGATACTGGATAAGTCACTCACTCCACATAGTGACACAAGAGCCATTCTTCTAATCCGAACATATGTCCTAGAAGAATAAATGTCTCAAACCATTTTTCGTCTGGGAAATATATGTCCATTGATCATCCATCTAGATTATAATCATTTCCAATAGTGTTGATAGTCTTCAAGGCAATCAAAACAATATCATTCAATAGAACACAACTGTGTCTATCCATAGTAGTACAAAACTACAATCCAGTGGTACAAAACCACACCAAGTAGCACACAGGTACTTGATCAGTGGCGTATAGTCACAAATAGTGGAACACATCCACCACAGTAGTATACATCTACTATCTAGAGACATACAGTCTTCATAACAATCATCTGATATCAACCTGCACAGAAACAATGTTATGATATAAACTGAAACATCTGAGCCATTCTTCCACTCACATCTGTGAGATCTGGAAGAGCATCTGCCCTCATAAGGTCAAACATCAATGATGAGCTATCTGGACTATTCTTCTCAAGCAAGGAAGAATAATTGTCCTGATTTCTAAGCCTAGACCATTCCCCACCCTGGGTCATTCCTTCGGCACTAAACAAAGTGCAATTTGGAGAGAATGAGTCTTCCCTAAGGAATGCCTATCCCTGATTGTTGAACCTAGACCATTCCCCACCATAGGCCATTCACTAAACAAAGTGCAACCTGGAGAGAATGAATATTCCCTAAGGAATGACTGTCCGAATAATTTCCTAAGGAAATGACTGTCTGGAACATTTCTTAAGGAAATGATTGTTTTGCACCAACCTCCAAAATAGACCATTCTTCGAAACTGCTCACAATTGTGAGCTTCGAAAGAATGACTGTCCCGTGAGGCGGGCCAGTCTTCTTGAGTAACCCTCAAGAAGAGATATTTCCCTAGACCATTCCCCATGTTAACCACAATGGGAAATCATTCTCTATGGCACATCAACAATCTATCGAACCATTTTCATTACGAAAATGACCGTTCAATCTGGACCATTTTTTGAACTGGAAAATGCTTATCCATCAGAAATCTCAAACCACTTTTTGAACTGGAAAGGAACTGCTCATCCTGAACCATTTTTCAAACTGAAAAATAACTGTCCATAAATCAATAACACATCAATGCTCCCTCCCAACCCGGGAGTCATCTCTTCCTTTTTCAATAAGGAAGTCGTCTCCACGAGCTCCAGCTTGAGTACGCAAACTCTTTCATTTTGGACAGAAGCTTTACCAAAATGTATGTTTATCTGCTCATATGTGGAGATATGTATTGGAGAACCACTTTCTCCTTTCTGGACTTCATCACGGAAAATGTAATGCTTGATCTCAAATGTACTTCGGTTTTTCTGGAACACTGGTTTTCTCTGAATGCTTCATATAGCTCTGATTAATAAAGTATATCATTGTTGGATTCCTCTTTGGTTCCTTCTAGCTCACAATATCGTGGAAAGGGTCAAACTGGAACATATCCAAGTGGTATTTCTTCGGCCATCATGAGAGTTTTTCATGGATTAGTGATCCATCATCCTGAGCTTCTGAGTAACTATTCTGATGCAATATCTCTAATATAGAAAGTCTTCACCATGCTTTTGTTGTGCATTGGACGTTCTTCACCAAGTTGTCTTCTTCCATCTTCATACAAGGGTCTCTTTCTGGTATACCTCAAATCCTTGAGGTTTCTCTACATGTAAACTCCAGCCCATGGATATTACGGACAATATACTGGCTCATGTAGAGGTATGTCTGGTTTACTTGGAGCAAACAATCATCATAGTCTTCTCCCTCCATATGGGAGAACCTCTAGTTCTGGATCTCGCAATGCTTACATTCATAAGTCTTTCCATACACTTTTCTTCATCACAACTTTCAATTGCTCTTCTTGATTGATTTTAGTGGGTTCATATCAGGCTGGTAATCTTGTGATTCTTGATACAATGACTGGTTGTTCTGTTTTTTCTTTCTTTCTTGGAATCTTCATGTTCTTCCTCATGTTTTTCTTTAGCTCTTAGGTCGATGGAGTTATATATTCCATGCCCTGAAGGTTTCACTTCTTTCTGTGGGTGGACAACTAGGGATACTTTAAGGCTTCTTTTCGAAGAAGGCTTCTTCTAAAGTCAAACTGAGCAAGTATTGCTTTTCATGGCTACTACCATGGATATATACTTCATCATATTTAATGGATCATAGTATTAGCTCCCTCCTAATCCTTTATTCATGTATGAGTTCATGTATGTAATCGGCTCCCTCCATCTAACATAATACATGCTTCCATCTACATCCTTATTGCCTTCTACAAAGTGTCACGGATCTTTTTCCAATTTCCTCTTGATTATTAACTTCTTTATGTTGTTATTTGTTCTCAGTTTCTTCAAGATTGATTCTGATTTCAACTTATCTTGTAGCTTGTCTTATGTAATAACTTCCACATGAATTGTTTGATGTACTTCATCCTTTCATGTGTATTGTCTTGTCTTGTAGTCATAATGACAACAATCCTTATCTTGTTGTTCTTCCATAGGTATAGTTTCTCTTGGAACATATTATCTTCTAAGAAATAGATATACAAGATATGTACAGAGACTATGCAAACAAGGTATGTACAAGTCTGTTTTATCCTGCTTGGTCTTCCTTGAGGGTTTCCTTTCTTCGGCAACTGATGCTTCATGTGTCTCATTCTTTTTCTTCAGCTTGCGGAAAATGCATCCCATGTCTTGGGAAGACCATTGACTACTATATTTACTAGTTCCTTCTCTAATATGATCTCTTCAATAGCTTGTATTTGATCTCTTAACCGAGATATCCTCACAAAGTGTGATGTTATGTTGTCATCATCATCCATATTCATGTCACGGAGCTCATTCTTCAAACTCATTACTTGTCCAATGTTTCTAACTGAGAAGAGGTTTGTTAGGGCATCGTACATCTTCTTTGATGAGTCAATATTGGATATGTAGGGTATCAAGTGGTATTTTATAGAGTCCACTATGATACTCATGGCATTGATGTCATCGTCTTTGAACTTCTCCATTACTGCGGCATTTTGTGGCTCCATCTCTTTTCCTTCTTCAAACTCTGGTTCCACGATCTTTCCTTTCACGATATCCAACACTCTATTCTTGGCAAGGATGAGGTCAATCCTTGTCTTCCACGCTCTAAAGTTAGAAGCCCCATCTAAATTGTTTTCTAACTTCATGGAGTAAGTCATGATTGCCTTGACTTGGTCAACCCTAGATTTGACCAAAAACTAAAACTTGACGTCTTGGCTTGCTGAGAGTACCAGGAGATACACTAGGCTAGGGTGCACTGGTCTATCTAGAAATTAGGTCAATCCATTCACTTAAGGTTCCTCAATGAGAGTATTAGGGTTTTTGCAATTACACCTTCTAGTAACCCTAGCAGTAGTGCTTTGGTGACTGCTTCTGCTAGAAACCCTAGCGACAGTTTTTCAACGAGCTGAATATCTGTATGGCTATGCTCCCTTCTGGTGGTTAGACTGAATGAAGGAGGTGTGGGCCCATAACTTGTTAGAATATGATGAATGTGCTCATTTTACCATAGACAATATCACTATTGTCACCCAACCATAGGCCGAAGCCACCCTCTTAGCACCTTAACCTTGACAGAGAATCACTCTGGAAGAAAACCCTAGGCTAGATATCCAAACAAAGGGTAGTGTATCTTTCTCCAAGGATAGTGCACCAAACAAGAGTTGATCAGATAGTCCAAACCATAACCAAGAGATAGTCCAAGCCACAACGTAATCTGTTAGTTGCAGCAACTACAACGACAACTCTCCTCCAGACTTGCGCACAAAATGGCTAAATGCAGTGCACACAAGTGAGCTATGCAGTTCTGAGAATGCCTTCCAGAATGAAGACTGGTCTCCTGTATTTATACTAATTCTGGCTAACTACCTGGGCCAACTTCTCATTATGGGTGCTTATTTACTTACTATATAATATTTTTTCTGGCCAACTTCTTCTCTTGGAGGCTAATAACCTAATACAAATTATCCTCTTGAGTCGACTTGTCTTCTAGGGTTATTAGCCAACTCATTAGGGTTTCTTCTTGCTTCCCGAAATATTCTATTCTTGTTAGGTTTACACGTGGAGGTAAATACCTCCCGCAGCTACCATAATATCAACAGTTTGGATCATGGATTAAAGGCTCATACAAAACACCTTTTTTTATAGCTAGCAAGTATGTTGTGTGGCAGTTTTAAAAGGCATAAAACTTGTGATCGAAATGACATTTGATAAGCTACGAAGGTACTTGGTTTTCTTCTCAAGCATTATGGTAGCATTGAGCATGATATCCATGATTATTTATTCCCAAGAGGTTATGGTCCTTTGTTTTCCTACATGATTATATGCCTAATGAATTAAAAGTTTAAACTTTTAATGCTCATACTTACCATGGTATGCCAGGTATATCAAGCTTCAAGTTTTGAGCGGCATAAACTTATGAAGAATTATATGGGGTTTTGATATTGGTTTTAGATGTAACATATATAGTTATAAGGTGATTGCATACAATATGGGTTGGATATAATTTAAGGTTTAGATTTAGCAATATTCATATGAATATGTGCATTGATATGGCATAGTTTGAATAGTTGATATGGGGTCGAATATCAACGTATGTGATTGATGAGCTAGCCATGCATTCAAGTCAAGAGGATGTGGTCATTAATGTTGCAGGCATGTGCTTTACTACCTTTGTTGGGCTAGGGTTCTTGTCATTTCATTTTGTTTTTTGACTGTGAAGAGGGAGTTGCAATTCATCTTAAGAAACCAACCCTCATGTTCATTTCTACAATTGTCTTGACCCTGAGTGCTAGTATAAGTTGACTATTGTGACAAGGTAAGTATTTGACAGCTTTTGAGCATCTTTTGCAAGTAACTTTGTTATGAAATGAAGTAGTTTTAGCACTGGTTAGTTGGTAATGAGTGTGAAAGATTTTCCTCTATGTATATTCCGCTCATAAGAAATCGTTTGAAAAGACAATTTGTTTTAGCAATTGGTTAATCAAGAATGTCATTCGTGGGTTTTGAGTTTACAGTGATGACTATGGCTTTTTGTATATATGTTATTTCTATCTGGTTCATACTATCATTATCCATTGTGCACATTCCTGGAAAACGTTTTACTTTTTAAAAGAAAGGGGATGATAACAAAATGGCTTGAACCCATCAATGCTATTGTTAGCACATACACGGGCTTGTTGGGGGTTCGAACTTGAACTTATTTTAAGTATAAATTGGTGATAGATTTATGTTCATTGTTGGAAAGAATGTGTTATATACATAGCACTTTTCTTACCCTTTGTTTAAATGGTTCTATAGTCTTGTGAATGAATTTATTTGGTTTCATTCTTGATCCAACCCATGTCCATTTTTTAGCTCTCACATTTAGTTTGACTCTGTCTAAATCCCCAGCCTATATATCATAGAAATGAGTATCATTGTTTGGGGTTCACTGAAGTAAAAAGCACATTCTGTGCTCAACGTTAAACTTCCTCTCTGAAAGATTCTGGTCAAGCGTTATTTATTTTCTCCTTGGCTACAAGAATAAATCCATTATTTTAGTTCAATTACTTATTGTCTTGCATACCCAACTTTTCTTTGTTCACAAATGGTCATGATTTTATGAAATGGGTATTCCAAAGCAATTGGTATAAGTTGAGTTTATATGGAAATTGTTGGTTTACCATTTATGCAACGTTTTGATATGATGTGGAATTTGAGTTGACCCCAGTTAATGAATGGTTGGGCAATGGAAATGAGTTTGAATGACATGTCATTTGAGTTAAAAAAAAAAAAAAAATGCATAAACTTTACATGTTTCCTCTCATTATTTATATCACTTTTCATACAGTTTTTCCCTTTTATCCCAAACATTTGTATTTCCTTATTCCATTATATTTTTCCCATGTTTATGTAATAAAAGGGTATGTTGAATTTCCTTATACAACAGAGAAGTATAGAAGAAGCATTGTAATAAGATATATTAGAGATTTGTTTCCACTATTGAAAACCTATATATATGGCTTTCATATTACTCCCAGTTCTATTGATAATGTATGGACAACTTGATATTTTTTTTAAGTGGGCATGGTAATTTGGTTGTTGTAAACACTATTCTTACAAAGTTTTAGCATACAATATATGGTGAATACATTGGTTTGTGAAGCATAATGATTAACTAGAGAAGTAGCTTGAGGATTTTCTTAAAAGAGTTACATGTTTATCATATTCTGGTTTCGTAATGGAAAAAGTTTACAAGTCTAAAAGATGTGTACATGAATGTTGATTGAGTTTAAATATTGAACATTATTTTTCATTCATTCCTTTCATTATGTCCCACTTTACGCAAAATACATCCCTTTATCATTTATTCTTGGCATGTATATTTTCATGTACATGCATTCCCTTGTTCAAAAGAGATGTAGATTGTTCATGGACAGAGAATTTTACATGAAATATATAGTTCAATTTTTTAAAGTTGAAACGAAAGGATGGGCACCTGCTGACTTATGGATTTTCTTCCCTCTCTTACATTATTCCTATTCCATTGCTCCCTTTTATGCTTGAATTATTGTGTTATTTGCATATCCATAACTAAATCATATTTAACAAAGTTGTAATGGATGTTTATCATGTTGTGTCTTGTATTTTACTTAAGAATTTTTCACTAATTGAAATGTTAATGGCAATTAGATGAGCTTTTTCAGCCGAAGTAGTAACAGAGGAGGAAATGGAATAAATAGAGGGAGAAAAGGAAGAATGCCAAATGAATTTTGGCAACAAGGGACACACAAGAGAATGATATTTTCCATTCACTTTGATGTTGATTCAGGGTAATTTAATCAACTAGTACAAAATAGGTACTTAAATGTTGGTGGACAGCCTGCATTGTGATGCAGGAGCATTCGACCTCCAAAATCTACCTTGTTGAATAGACCTAGGGGGTCTATGAATTTACCAAGGGAGTTGGTTCCCTAACTTGTTATTATTGTAATTTCCTATGTTTTAATTAATTTTTAGAAGCCTTGTGTGAGAGAGATTGTTGAGATTGAAATCTACCTTTGTTAGTAGAGTTCGAGAATTCGTAATATTTAGAGAGGTATTAGGGTGAGTTATAGATCTCTTGAGGATTTTTTGGATCTGAACTAATTCAGGTTTCAGCCCTGTATTGTATATTTTGTAAGCCTACGTGCAATCAAAGAAGGTGTGTAGGTACAAAGTGAAAAGAAAAGGGAATTGAGTGTGTAAGAGGCCAAGTCTAGCCAAAAGGTTGAACAAAGGCCAACGGGATGTAAATCGGACCTAGAAGGTGAAAGGCCTTGTGTAAATTGTGTACAAATTCAGTAATAGAATCTTCATTCGTTTATTTGGCACATCTGCGTATCATTGATCAATATATTGAGTTAGTATTTGTAGGTGTTTCAAGAGTTGTTATGTGCAGGAAAGAGATGAGTGTCTACTACAGGCTTGGGAGTAGCATAATCTACAGTATCCATTGATCATTGATCACTAGAAGGATTAATGATCCAAATCATGTCAATTTATACCATGAAGGAAGGATCGTTTATAACCATAGGATCACCCAACAGTTGAGTCGTGACTGTTGGATCAAGGTTAGAAGGACCTTGTAGAAGTATCGACATTCGATGGTAACGTTCAGATCTAGCCATCCATTCTAGAGCCAAATCGACAAACAACAAGGTATCAGGAGTTAAAAGGCATGAGGAAGTTAAGGGAGGATCGTGACCGTTCGATCTAGATCAAAATCGACGGTTCTTGTTTATAGCGGATCACGGGCATCAAGGGTTATAAGGTGCTCAATGTTGTAAAATTCATGAGGTCAGGACAACGACAATCGTCAAGCTGACATAAGGAACTCCACTTAGGAAGTGACACATGGTCCATATAGAAGTTGACACGTATTAAGGTCCATTGGACAGATGGTGTGTGAAAGCCACGAAATGAGGTGACACATGGAAGCCTAGTAATTAAGTGACATGTGGAGATCGGGTCCCACGATATATGGTTTATGTGGCAAACCATTGACGATAAATCAATGGTCCAGAATGGATCTGTGATATAGATCAATGGTGATCTATTATTGAAGGATATCGAAGAAGAAGATATTGTGAATGTTGATCACTAGCAGGATCAATGGTCTAGATCATTGTGTATCGCGCCCACCGAGAGTGTTAGTGGCTGAGAGAAGTGTTAAGTCCTGACATCCCCACAATGATAGACGTGATGTTGATGTAAATGCATACACACAAAATATGACATGTGGCGAGGAAATCGTGACTATTGATCACGATAAGGTCAATGGCGATCCATTATTGAGAAGGAAGAGAACCAACCATCCATCAAGAGAGGAGATCAATGGACCAAGTTCAACGTGTATTGGCAAGGTGCGAGGGGGGTAATACAAGGTTATACATCCACGTATTGGTTTATATTAAACCACCTTTGGACACATGGAAACGTTCTTGTGAACATGGATCCTCATAGTAGTTGTTTTTAAAACCATTGTTCAACCATCTGCGAGGTTAAGGACCAAGGTCATAACCCTTGGTTCCATGGAAAAAGGAGTTAGTGCTAGGAGCTTCGAGGGGTTAAAGAATTGTAGTCAACCTACGGTTCCATCCTTTAGTCACATGGAATAAGTGTTGGTCCCGAGGAGCCAAGGCTTAATCTCTTAAGAGAATAAGCACCCAGTCTCCAGTATTTGGTCGTATTGATGGAAGGGGCTTAGAGCCAGACGAGAGGGTGTTTAGTCTAAAGCGCAAGGTTCTAACAGTTGGTCATGAAGAGGAGTAGCACTTGGGTTTGAGTATTGTAGATAAACACCAAGAGTAATGGTGTGAGAAACAAAGCACTCTAGATTCTATTGATTAGCAGAAATTGGGGCCAGCGTAAAGAATTGAGAGCAGCTCAAGTTTAAAACTATGGCAAATTTTACATATAACTCTACACTTGTGGGAATTGACCTAGTGGGTCGCTATCAATTGGTATTAGAGAAAGTAAATTCTCTTTGGAATTATGTAAGGGATACAGAGTGAGAGACAAATTTAGGTAGAAGAGAACTTGAATAGAATTGTGCAGATAGGAAGAAAAAGGAATTGGATTCCTTAGTGAATTTCTGCAAAGAATTAGAAGAGATGTTGAGGAGACAAAATCTCATAATAGATATTGCAGTTATTGGATTAATGTTTTATGATTAAATATGGTAAAAATATATTATATTTACAAGTGATAGCACAAGGAATGGTAGCAACCATTTCAGCTAATAGAGTTGTGACAGAGAAAGAAGGAGATTATGGAAGAATAACCTTGTAACAAAGGATGTTGTAAATACTTCCAACAGAGAATTGGAAGTGAGGAGAACAATAGAAGTTCTTAGAAAAGTGTAAGTAGGTGCAAAAGCTAGAGAAGAGCAGGAGGTTCCAAAGGAGAGAACTAGAAGAATACCAGGAGGCCAGGCTTAGGTAAATCTTGATGAGGTATTGAGTGGAAAGATGAAAATACTTGCTACAAAGAAGGTTTGATACAACTCACGGTGAACTAGGAGAAGTTCACAAAAGGTAGAAGATTGAGATGACTATTGATGGTCATGATAGAGGTTTAGGAAGAAGACACAACCAGAGGAAAGAGAATACTAGAGTAGTTGGCAGAAAGATGAGTCAGGAGGAGTTTGATAGAGAATTTGTTGAGGTGAAGGAAAGACTCGGTATAATTTTGAAGATCCTATAAGAAAGCAATGAAGACCAGAGATGGGATTGGAGTCTTTGATACAGTCCTTGTTTAGGGCCTAGGCATTGTTTAGGGACCCAAAATGGTCCTGGAAGAATAGAAAGGGCCCCAACTGTTTAACGACCTCAGCTAATATGAGGTTCTTCTACATGTCGCTAAAAAAAATGAAATGCAATGGGGTCCCCTTCACCCACATATATGATGGAAGAGGTGCTCCCCCTCTTCGGGATCTATTGGTTCTTCTGGTTGAATTGTTGCAGTCGCAAAAGTAGCAGTGGAGTTTGTGTCGATGATCTGTATGTTTTCAATATTTTCTGGATCATATTTTGAATCAGGGTTCAGCCCCTTGTCTTTGACCTCAGCCACCAATAATTGTTTCGAGCGACATTCATCAATGTTGTGCTAGGGGATTTTGTGGAAGTCACGCCACTTCCCAGTGGAATTCTTCGTCTTTCCTTTACCCTTATTTTCCTGTATCTTGGACTGGTTTTCGGGAGGCTATTGGTTAGGACCATATTTACCATGCTTTGTTTGTTTCAGATTTGTAGACCCAAACTCTCATGTGTTCTAGTGCCTAAATTTCTGCTTGATTTTGGCAACATATCGATAGGCAGCTCCCAATGATGAGATGTTTAGGAAATCCATTTCGGTTTGGATGTACCTATGTAGATCCCAATAGTATTTCAAAACCAAATGTCGCTCGGAGTCTTTGATACCCATCTTGGTGCGCAAGGTATGGAAATTATTTGTGAACTCTGGCACTGTTTGGCTCTTCTCTTGCCACATTGTATTCCATCTCATGCATTGGTCTTCATAGTTATCTACAGGGTAGTATTGTTCCTTAACCACATCCACAAAAAATCCCAAGTGGGCTCGGCCCCATATATTTCAGATTCCTCTATGAAACTTTGCTCCTGGTAAGTTTCCTACTAGTGTTTGACATGGGGGAGGGCTTTGAGGAGTACGAAGGTGATCTTTTCCCTGTCAAAAAAAATTGTGAACATAGAAATAACCTTCTAGCATATTCAACCATTTTTCTAAGGCATCCACATCTATTTGACCTTCAAATACGGGAATATCAAAATTAACTTGTACCTTGAAGAGAGAGGTTCCTCCAACTTCGTTGCTTGATGAAGATGTACATTTTTCTATCAACAAGCATTGAAGGATGTGGGAAAATTTCTCCATCATTTCATCCCTCTGTTGCACGAGAGACTGCTCAAGCAATAGGTTAATAGAATCTTCTTCTCCGTTGTTTTTTATTTTCTACATCAATAGAGGATTTCATAGGCATGTGAGAGCGATTTTCCTCAAGAGATACAATTTCGAGACCCAACTTGCTATACTTGGACCTCGTCTGGGATGGGCACTGAAAAACGATCAAGAGCATCCTTCCCTAATACCATTGATCCGAATTATTTTCAGAACAAAATGAAAGCAGAGATATTTCAATAAAATACACATAAAAATTGCCAGAAACAAAGAAATATAGTCATACATGATTTCTATTAATGAAAGAAATGTACAAAGACTGTAAAAATACAGAGAGTAAGACTCGCTAGAATGGTGGCAAATTTATCTATGAGAAGATATTGGACGGCTACGCTCATTCGCAAGAAGATGATTACAATGAGGCACTAAAGGCCTTTTTATGATAAACATGAATGCCAAAACCCTAGACATACAAAAACCTAACCCTAGGAGATGAAGCATCAAAAGTCATGTGGGCCCCGTTGGGGTAAGTTAGTAAATTAACTTCACGAGGTCGTAACTTTTGCATACGATCTTCGTTTTAGGCGTGTGATAGCCCACTGGAAAGGTATTTTTGAGAAATATGCATTGTGCCATCAAAATCTAACTCCATCTATAATTTTACTGTGGAAAGCCGGAAAAAATAAAATAAATAAATAAAATAAAATAAAATAAATAAATAAACATTGTTTAGGGCCCCAAAATGGCCCTGTAAGTACAGAAAGATGTATTGATATGAAAACTTCCAAAATAAGCTAGTTGGAATAAGTGGGCAGCCACCAATATCCACCTGGATGTTATGTAGGGATTCAGGACAACCCCGTACGTGCAGAACCCACCATTACAAAGAAATGTCCCCATTACAAAGAAACGTGTTTAACTGAAAACTGTCCAAATGAACCAATTGGAATTTGGAACATGTGGGTGGTCACCAATATCCACCTGGATCAATCCCTCCCCCCTTAGGAAGTAATGGTCTCCATTGCATTGAGTTCCTGGGGAAGAGGGGAAAGCATTTTCTAAATCTGAATCTTGGTGAGTTGTGTGCCTTGTTGGAGAAGTTGTGCTACTTGGTATGTGGAATGTTGTCACGAACCTGTTGTTGGCAGGGTTGAATCTATTCCACCAACCTGTTGTCTATGGGCTTGACGGGGCATTGTGTAGGCACTGTTGGAGCAAATATTGAAAATTTCTAAACTTGGTGTCTTTCGCCAAAATTTAGGTCAGTTGCGCCAGTGAATTTTAGAACCTTATCACCTAGCGTAAGCTTATATAATCATTAAGTCATTGTGCCACCTAGCTCAAAACTTTTCGCTGGAGTAAAACCTCTAAACCTATCACCATTTTCATCGAGTTTCTCTACCTTCAAAATCTCAAAGCCTTGCGTCACAATTGGCCAAAATCTCAAAGATTTGAATTTTTTGAAGGTCTCATATTGGTCTTAGTTCACAATTCTTTGATTGTCGAAATAAGCCTAAAAGTGTCAAATTACAAAAAACCAAACTATAAGTTTTGTTTTTTATATTATTTTAAAATTATTTTATATAATTTTAAATTAATATTTTATTTGACTTTAAAGTTTGATTTATCCAAACCCTTTGCACCTATTCTCTATTATAAAAATCGTTGGGTCCACTATCCTTCATGTCCCAATCTCCCAAATATCCATTGAAAGCCATACACATGCCAAGTCACAAGACAACTCATACAAAACTCCAAGGAGAGAATCCACGGGAGCACCAGGGCCAAACACCCATGATATGACACCACCCAATCGAGACCAAGCACTCAAGCGTCATGCATTAAGCCACATGCAGGAAGAGATCATGAGGAGGCTCGAAAAGAGTGCAATACGCACCAAGAAAATCTCTAGAAGGGTTATACATAAGCGCCACGTTCCTTTTCAGGATTTTGACCATCGGAAGAATGCTAATAAGCCACTCCTCCTTTCCCATGAAGCCTGAAGGCCCGAAATCAGGGTTCCAGCCTTACGCATAAAACGTCGATGGGTTAAACGTTCCAGCTGTCAAACGAAAACTCCCTCTGTCAAAAACAAAAGGGGCAGAAGTTGAGCTTTTGAGTATTCACGTGCATTGGCAAAGAAATATGGTACAAACATCACTGTTGTTGTTATTGATGAAAATAGCAAGGATGCAATACCAGATCATGATGCACGATTATCCAATATCCACTGGCATCTAGCTCAAGGTGGTTTTGAGGAGTTTGGCTTGATGGAGAGACTTGGTGAAGGAAATAACTATTGTTGTTATTGGAGAGGTTGTTGATGACTTGAATCTTGATTTGGTAGTTCTTAGCATGGAATCCATCCACTCAAAACATGTCGATGGGAATTTGTTGGCAGAGTTCATTCACTGCCCCGTTCTTTTGTTGCCACTATAATTCGTGTCTTGCATGGCTAATTGCACTGATTTAAAAATTTCTTATCATGAAGAACAACTTACAAGTGCAATCTTTTTTCATTAAGTTTGTTTTGGATAGGTGTGTATTTTCCAAGCACATCTTGATAAAGAAAGGATATGCAAAAGAGTTGAGGAATGCAAGGGGTTATCCTGAACTACAAAGATCTTGTGTAATTCATTTGTGTTACAGAACAAGTTTTCATGTGGGTTATTAGCAGCAATACCTTAATGTGAAAATGGTACAGAAATGATAATTCCATTGCCTGTGGTAATGAATCCAAAGGATGTTGTTGTAACTAGTGTAGATGAGCATCTGAGAAGGCACGGGAAACAAATTTTTCATGATTGTATGGTTATGGTTTGCAGCCTCATGACAGTAGTGCCCAATGTCATATATTTAATGAGCAAGCCAAGAAAAAAGGGTCAAAGGTTTACTGATATAGACATGTTCGAGTGGCAGTAGTACTGTTCAATAACAGTCTTTGGAAACTTTTTATTTTTCCCAATCGTTTTCCATATGCAGAGCAACATCTAGTGCAATGAGGAACATCCAACAAGCATTTAAATATGGATAATGATGCCAGATATAGATCTGAGTAATGACTGGAGGTAGACTTGTGCCTGTGGATTTTGAGCTACAGAATTCATAGTTTTGGGCTATTGGTGAATGTCTCAAGGGAATATTACAGACTGTTGGATAATTAGTACATAACAAGACGAACTATCCTTCTTTTCTCAACAAAGCCATATCATTAATACGAAGGATACTAGATTTGTATCTCATGAAAAGAAACAGAACATGGCAGCTTTAGCAGGCATAGAAAAGTGTTACAGCAATCAGAGTGCCAATGATTATGGTAACTTTAAATGAATATATGTTGAAAAAAATATAGTAAATACATCCGGGAACAAACGAAGAGTCAGAAGAAGTGTCATCATTTCCAATTGAAAACCAATAACGTATGCATACTATTAAAATTGTATTTTATTTTTAGGCAGAGGTTGTGGGTAACCCAAAGGATTTTTCAATTGAGACAAATTTTGTATAAATAAATAGATTGTAGATCTATTTGAGGGGGGGGGAACAGCCCGAGAGCCTTTTGGGGGTTGGGTTTGTAATGCCATTTCTTTCAGCAAATATAGAACAGAATGCCAAGAGATTCTATACCTCTTCACTGTGTAATTTTGTCTTTTCTTGTATTTTTTTCTTAGGTTTACATTCATTCGTTCTTCCTTCTTTTACACATTCAACTTGTAATGAATCTAATTCAGTAATATCATTGTTGTAGTCATTTATTGGGCAGCCTATTAGGTTCATCTTTTCCTCTGTTTATGTTATGAGCAAAACAAGACCTGTAGCTTGACTGTTCATGCCTAGATTACAATTTATATATATGCATGTTTGTCTTTTGAAGTTATTTGTCATTCCTATGTTGAAATAAAGATTAGACTTATCGAAATTAGATAACTAACTCTTTGTTTCAGTCTCTTTCATCCCCTATCTTCTATCCATCTTCCTTATTTTAATTAAATTAGGCAAACAAGGTTATGCCTTTTCTTTTTTGATTTATAAATGATTGAAAGTCTTGTTTCGGACCTAGTTCTAGAAGCCTCATATGACTGATCAATCAACAAATTATTATTTCATTCAAAATGTGCTAAGGCTTGGCTCTATTATAGCCTAGAACCAACTCTTGTGAAAACAGACACCATTGTAGGTGAAGAAACAATATATGCTTTCTCTTCTGCAATCTACTAGATAGAATGTGATGAGGTTGCAGTGGTTGTAGTGGCATTATGTGCATCCTTTGAACAGACTATGAAGAGGATGAATTTTGCAGTATGAGAGATTACCGTGTGGCACTGTTTTGGTGGAAAAGTAGTCTGAACTACCTCCGGTATCATGTAGAGCTGACCCCTTAGAGTAATAATGACACTACGGGGTCGAGACTCATATAAAGCATGATGTTTCCACATATATGATTAGCCCTAAACAACATCATAGACATCAATAGGGGAACATCACACACTACCTCATCCTTGAAGGGTTGGATGCCATAGGAAAGGAAACACTTTTGGCTGACACAGAGATCGCATCCCTGGTAAAACCACCTGATCGTGTATGGTTGTGGGTGTGGTGTTGTCAACAACCCCAACTGTTTGACGACCTCATTTGAGATGAGGTTCTTCTGATTGCTGCTATCAACAATGAAATGTAATAGTGTCCCCTTCACCCACATCTGTGAATGGAAGAGGTTATCCCCCTCATAAGGATATATCAGTTCTTCTGGTTGAATTGTTGTGGTCACGACAATATCAGTGGGGTTTGCATCAATGATATGTATGTTTTCAATATTTTATGTATCATATTCTGAATTAGGCTTCCTCTCCTTATCTTTGACATCGGCCAGGAATGATTGTTTTGAGCGACATTCATCAGTGTTGTACCAGGGGATTTTGTGGAATTCGCACCACTTCCCAATGTCATTCTTTTTCTTTCCTTTACCCTTCTTGTCCTATGCCTTGGACTAGTTTTTGGGAGGTTGTTGTTTAGGGTCATCTTTACCATGCTTTGGTTGTTGAGGATTTGTAGACCTGAACTCCTATTTGTTCTGGTGCCTAAATTTCTGTTTGATTTTGACATCATATCGATAGGCAGCTCCCAATGATGAGATGTTTAGGAAATCCATTTCGATTTGGATGTACTTATGCATAGCCCCAAAGTATTTCAGAAACAAATGTTGCTTGGATTATTTGATACCCATCTTGGTGCGCAAGGTATGGAAAGTATTTATGATCTCTAGAACTGTTTGGCTCTCCTCTTGCCACAGTGTTGTCCATCTCATGTACCAATATTCATAGTTATCAACAGGGTAGTATTGTTCCTTGACTGCATCCACAAAAAAATTCCAAGTGGGCTCAGCCCCATATATTTCAGATTCCTCTATGGAACTTTGCTCCCAGTAAGTTTCCCATCGGTGTTTGACATGGGGGAGATCCTTGAGGAGTGTGAAGGTGATCTTTTCCCTTTCAGAAAAATTGTGAACAAATAAATAACCTCCTAGCAGGCTCAACCATTTTTCTAAGGCATCTGCATCTATCTGACCTTCAAATACAGGAATATCCAAATTAACTTGTACCTTGAAGGGAGAGGTTCCTCCAAAGTGGTCGCTTGATGAATATGTGCATGTCGTTGTCGGCAGGCGTTGAAGGATGTGGGGAAAAATTTCCATCATTTCGTCCCTCTGTCGCGTGAGAGCTTGCTCAAGCAACATGTTAATATAATACTTTTCTCCATCGTTTTTCTTTTATACTACCATAGAGGATTTCTTAGGCATGTGAGAGCGATTTTCCTCAAGAGAGACAAGCTTGAGACCCAAATTGCTATACTCGGACCTCGTCGGGGACGTGCACTGAAAAATGATCAAGAGCAGCCTTCTCTAATACCACTAATCCGAATTATTTTTTAAACGAAATGAAAGAAGAGATATAACAATGAAATACACATAAAAATTTCCAGAAATAGAGAAATATAGCAACACATGATTTCTATTAATGAAAGAAATGTACAGAGATTGTAAAAATACAGAGAGAAAGACTCACTAGAATGGTGGCAGATTTATCTCTGAGAAGAGATCTGACGGCTACGCTCATTCATAAGAATATGATTACAATGAGGCTCTAAAGGCATTTTTATGATAAACATGAATTCCAAAACCCTAGACATCCAAAAACCTAATCCTAGGAGATGAAGCGTCAAAATTCATGTGGGCCCTATTGGGGTAAGTTAGTACATTAACTTCCCTGGGTCGTAACTTTTGCATGTGATCTTCGTTTTAGGCTTGTGATGGCTAGTTGGAAAGGTATTTTAGAGAAATACGCAATATTCCATCAAACTCTAACTCCATATATAATTTGACTGTGGCAAGCCAAAAAAAAAACATTGTTTAGGGCCCCAAAATGGCCCTGGAAGTATAGAAAGATGTATTGATATGAAAACTTCCAAAATAAGATAGTTGGAATAGGTGGGTGGCAACCAATATAGACCTGGATGTTTTATAGGGATTCATGATATCCCCATAAGTGTAGAACCCACCATTACAAAGAAATGTCCCCATTATAGAGAAACATGTTGAACTGAAAACTATCTAGATGAGCCAGTTGGAATTTGGAACAGGTGGGTGGTCACCAATATCAACCTGGATAAATCATCCCCCCTTAGGAAAAAATGGTATACATTGCATTGAGTACCTGGGGAAGTGGGGAAAGTGTTTTTTGAATCTGAATCTTGGTGAGTTGTGTGCCTTGTTGAAGAAGTTGTGTTTCTTGGTCTATGGAATGTTGTCACGAAACTATTGTTGGCGGGGTTGAATATGTTTCACCAACCAGTTGTCTATGGGCTTGATGAGGCATTGTGTAGGAACCATTGTAGGTGAAGAAACAATATATGCTTTATCTTCTACAATCTTCTGGATAGAAGGTGTTGAGGTTGTAGTGGTTGTAGCGGCCTTATGTGCATCCTTTGAATAGATTGTGAAGAGGATGAATTTTGCAGTATGAGAGATTACCTTGTGGCACTGTTTTGGTGGAACTTTAGTCAGAACTACCTCTGGTATATTGTAGAGCTAACCCCCTAGAGTAATAATGACACTACATGATCAAGACTCATAAACAACATGATGTTTCCAGATATATGGTTGGCCCAAAATAACATCAGAGACATCAAGAGGGGCAACATCACACACTACCTCATCCTTGAAGGGTTGGATGCCATAGGACAGGCAGCACTATTGGCTGACACGGAGATCTCATCCCTGGTGAAGCCACTCGATGTTGTATGGTTGTGGGTGTGGTGTTGTCAAAAACCCCAACTATTTGACAACCTTAGCTGAGATGAGGTTCTTCTAGCTGTCGCTATCAACAATTAAATGCAACAAGGTCCCCTTCACCCACATTTGTGAATGGAAGAGACGCTCCCCCTCTTCAGGATCTATTGGTTCTTCTGGTTGAATTGGTGCGGTCACGACATTACCAGTGGGGTCTGTGTCGATGATCTGTTTATTTTCAATATTTTATGGATCAGATTATGAATCAGGGTTCAGCTCCTAGTCTTTGACCTCGGCCACCAATGACTATTTCGAGTGACATTGATCGATGTTGTGCCAGGGGATTTATGGAAGTCACACCACTTCCCAGTGTCATTCTTCGTCTTTAATTTACCCTTATTTTCCTATGTCTTGGACTGGTTGTCGGGAGGCTGTTGGTTAGGGTCGTCTTTACCATGCTTTGGTTGTTGCGGATTTACAGACCTGAATTCACATTTTTTCTGGTGCCTATATTTCTGCTTGATTTTGACATCATATCGATAGGAATCTCCCATTGATGAAATTTTTAGTAAATCCATTTTGGTTTGGATGTACCTTGGAAGATCCCCATGGTGTTTCAAAACCATATGTTGCTCAGGTCTTTGATAACCAGCTTGGTGCGTAAGGTATGGAAATTATTTGTGAACTTCGGCACTGTTTGGCTCTTTTTTTTCTGCAGTGTGGTCCATCTCATGTACTGGTCTTCATAGTTATCAAAAATGTGGTATTGTTCCTTGACCACATCCCCATATATTCCAGATTTCTCTATGGAAATTTTCTCCCAGTAAGTTTCCCACGAGTGTTTCACATGGGGGAGAGCATTGAGGAGTGCGAAGACGATCTTTTCCCTATCGGAAAAATTGTGAACAAAGAAATAACCTTCTAGCATATTCAACCACTTTTCTAAGGCATCTGCATCGATCTGACCTTCAAATACAAGAATATTAAAATTAACTCATACCTTGAAGGGAGAGGTTCCTCCAAAATGGCCACTTGATGAATATGTGTCTGTTGTTATCAGCAGGCATTGAAGGATGTGGGAAAAATTCTCCATCATTTCGTCCCTCTGTCCCGCGAGAGATTTCTCAAGCAACAGGTTAATAGAATCTTTTGCTCCACCATTTTTCTTTTCTGCTACCATAGAGGGTTTCTTAGGCATGCCAGAGTGATTTTCCTCAAGAGAGACAAGCTCGAGACCTAACTTGCTATACTCGGACCTCGTCAGGGACATGCATTGAAAAACGATCAAGAGCAGCCTGCTCTGATACCACTGATCTAGAGTATTTTTAGAACGAAATGAAAGCAGAGATATTACAATGAAATGCACATAAAAATTTCCAGAAACAGATAAATACAACAATACATGATTTTTATTAATGAAAGAAATGTACAGAGACTGTAAAAATATAGAGTGCAAGACTTGCTAAAATGGTGGAAGCTTTATCTCTGAGAAGAGATGTGACGACTACGCTCATTTGCAAGAAGATGATTACAATGAGGCTCTGAAGTCCTTTTTATTATAAACATGAATTCCAAAACCCTATACATCCAAAAACCTAACCCTAAGAGATGAAGTGTCAAAAGTCATGTCGGCCTTGTTGGGATAAGTTAGTGCATTAACTTCCTGGGGTCGTAACGTTTTCATACGATCTTCGTTTTAGGCATGTGATAGACCATTGGAAAGGTATTTTCAAGAAATGTGCATTATGCCATCAAAATTTGACACCGTCTATAGTTTGACTATGGAAAGCCAAAAAAACATTGGTTAGGGCCCCAAAACAGCCCTGGAAGTACAGAAAGATGTACTAATATGAAAAAATCTAAAATAAGCCAGTTGGAATAGGTGGGAAACCAACAATAACCACTTGGATGTTGTGTAGGGCTTTAGGACATCCCTGTAAGTGCAAAACCCACCTTTACAAAGAAATTTCCCCATTATAGTGAAACGTGTTGAACTGAAAACTATACAGATGAGCCAGTTGGAATTTGGAACAGGTGGGTGGTCACCAATATCCACCTGGATCAATAGCACACTATGAGGATATAACGATCAATACCTTCTTTATCCAATTGATAGAGCTCAAGCAAAAGGGTTTAGTTGCGGAGCACATTGAGAACTTCCAAAGATTGAATATAAAGGTAATTGATATTCCAAATGAGCACATGCTTGATGTATTCATAGGAATTTTAAAGGATAACATTCAACATGATGTTCGCCTTTGGGAACCCAAATCATTGGAGAATGCACTTAGGGTGGCAAGAAATGTTGAAAGTAAAAATATGTCTATGGCTACTAGAAGGACCACTCCTAACATCTATCAAGAGAATAATGCTCTTTCTAAAACACCTCAACCTACAAGGTTGACACCTAAAAAATTGGAGGAAAGAAAAACATAATGTTTATGATTTAATTGTGATATCAAGTACAGTAAGGGACATAAGTGTGGTGAGAATAAATTAGTATACATAGATTGTGAAGAGGAAGAATAACAAGAAAAAGAACAAGAACCATCTCTAGATGAAAACGTAGAAGAGATTTCTTTTGAAGAGTTGACTCAAGATCGAAGGATATATAAAAAATAAATGTAATAGTCCTCATTGATTCTGGTAGTACTCATAATTTCATTCACTATAAATTAGCCAAAGCTCTCAATTGATTTATATATCCAGCGTCAGAGTTACAAGTAATGATTGAAAATGGAGGAACTATCAAATGCTCATGAAAATGCCATAAGATCAATCTTAATATGGGGGAATATTTAATGAATAGTCCAATGATTTATATACCCATGGGTGGCATTGATGCCGTACTTGTATTCCAATGGTTACAATCATTGCAAACAATGGATTTTAATTTTCAAGAACTTTTCATGAAATTTTCACTGGAAGGAAAGGAAATTGAGTTAAGGGTTATCACAAGGAAATGCAGTAAGGTGATAAGCTCTAATGGCATGACAAAATTATTGAAAAAGGGGCATCAAGGTGTAATTGTACAACTATTATCACTATATGTTCAAACATATAAGCCATCTATTACCCTAGATCTCCAAGGGATCATTGATAAGAATTCCAAAGTATTTGAATATATTCCAAGAGGTCTTCCACCCACTCGAAATCATGATCATGTTATTCACCTAATTCTTGGGAGTGATCCTCCTAACATCAGGTCTTACAGATACCATTATGACCAGAAGAGTGAAATTGAGCATATGACTGAAGAAATGTTAGAGGCTATTATTATTAGACCTAGCCAAAGTTCTTACTCTGCACTAGTGGTAATGGTACTCAAGAAAGAGGGCTCATGGCGTATGTGTCCATATTATAGAGAGCTCAACAATATCATTATTAAAGATAAGTTTCCCATTGTCGTCATTGATGAATTGTTAGATGAACTACATGGAGAAATCTACTTCACAAAGTTGGATCTCCATTCAGGGTATCATCATATTAGAATGAAGGAAGCAGATATCCCAAAAACAACATTCCAAACTCATGAAGGCCATTATGATTTTTTGTTCATGCCTTTTGGCCTTTCAAATTCACCTTCCACATTCCAAGGGTTGATGAATTCCATTTTCAATCCCTTCCTTTGAAAATTTGTGTTAGTATTTTTTGATGATATATTAATCTATAACAAGTCTTAGGAGGATCATGGTCGACATGTTGACAAGGTTATACAACTACTAAAGGAGAAACAACTATATGCCAAACCATCCAAATTTTTCTCTAGGGTGAAGGAGGTAGATTATTTGGGTCATATTGTATCTCATGAAGGTGTCAAGGTAGACCCTAACAAGATTAAGGTCATGATGGACTGGTTAATTCCCAAAAAATTGAATAATCTTAGAGTATTTTTGGGTTTGACAGGTTACTACCGCAAGTTTGTTCGGAACGATGGAAGAATAGCAGAACCTTTAACGGTGTTAACTAAGAAGGATGCATTTTTATGGAATCTAGAGGAAACTCAAGATCTTGAAAAACTTAAAGAGGTGATGTGCAAAGATCCTATCTTGACCACACCAGACTTCACAAAAATCTTTATTGTGGAATGTGATGCCTCGGGAAATGGCACTGTTGTTGTTCTAATGCAAGAAGGAAGGCCCCTTTCTTTTTAAAGTCGGCCACTCAAGGAAACGACTTACACAAACCCATTTATGAGAAGGAAATGATGGCAATACTACATGCATCGAAGCAATGGAGCCCTTACCTAATAGGTAGGCACTTCAAGGTCAAAACGGATCATGATAGCCTTAAATACTTCTTAGAACAAAGACCATCTTCAGAAGAACAACAAAAATGGGTGACCAAGATGTTGGGTTCTGATTTTGAAATCATCTACAAAAAATGAAGGTAAAATGTTGTGGAAGATGCACTCTGAAGAAAGGATGAATATGTTGAAGCCTTTCTCTTTTTTATCTTGATCATCCAACTCGATTGGGTAATAGAAGCGAGGGATGAATGGAAGAATGACGAAAACATGTGGAATCTCATTCAAAGGTTGTAGCAAGATTCGAGTGCATCAGATACATTTACATGGAAAAATGATTCTCTATGGTACAAAGATCGCTTATATTTATGTAATAACTCCCAACTCAAACAAAAGGTACTCTTGGAATTGCACACCTCTCTGGTAGGAGGGCACTCAGGATTTTTGAAAACCTACCATAGGGTCAAGAAAGAATTTTTTTGGGATGACCTTAAAACTAATGTTCAAAGGTTTATGGTAGAATGTTTGGTTTGCCAACAAAATAAGGTGGAAACAATTAAGACACCGGGTCTTTTACAACCATTAGTCATCCTAAGTTAGCGTTGGGAGGAGGTTTCCATGGATTTCATCATAGGGTTACTGAAGTCTGAAGGAAAGAGTGTCATCATGATGATTGTTGATAGACTGACCAAGTACGCACACTTTTTTGCACTCTCTCATCCTTTCAAAGTCGGTACAGTTGCCACCGCATTCATGGAGACAGTTCAAAAGCTACATGGAAGCCCAAAGATTATTGTAAGTGACAGAGATCCCATCTTCACTAGATGTTTTTGGACAGAATTATTTTCTTGTTTGGGTACTCAATTGGCTCATAGCTCATCCTATCATCCTCAATCTGATGGATAGATCGAGATAGTGAACAAATGTCTGGAAGGATACCTTCGTTGCTTTATCTCTGATAAACAAACACAATGGTTCAAGTGGTTACCCTTGGCAGAATGGTGGTATAACACTTCCTTTCATACTACAACAAAAATGACACCATTTATGGCACTCTATGGATATCACCCACCTTCCATCACTTCTTCTCTAAAAGAAAAATCTAAGGTTCGAGCAGTGGAAGATCACATTGTGCATCAACAACAAGTTCTCCAACTCTTAAAGGACAACCTGACGATGGCACAGAATCGCATGAAACAACAAGTAGATCAACATCGTAGTGAAAGAAGTTTTGAAGTAGGGGATTGGGTATTTTTAAGACTACAACCATACAAACATATGTCCCTCAAGCAAGCTAAGAAGGATAATAAATTATCACCAAAGTATTACGGCCCTTATAAGTTGTTTCAAAAGATTGGTACTATGGCATACAAATTGGAGTTTCATGCATCTTCGCGAGTACACACAGTTTTCCATGTTTCATTCTTAAAGAAGGTTATAGGTGACAAGATCCCAGTTCAAACTATATTGCCAGAACTTGATGAGGAAGGAAAAATCATATTGGAGCCTGAAGCTATCACTGACACAATAATTCTCTAGTTGAGGAATAGATACATTTTAGAGTATCTCATTAAGTGGAGGAAACTACCTGCTAAAGATTCCACTTGGGAAGATGAGTCTTTTATACATAAGCATCCAAAATTACTCAAGTGTNATGTTAAGCCCTAAATAGTGGCACATTACCCCTTAATTGGGGCATATTACATTAGTATTGTTATTTTATTTATGTCAGCTTGTGTCCATTAGTTGTAAGTGTACCTCCTAGTCTCCTAAATAGTGGCACAATACCCCTTAATTGGGGAATATTACATTAGTATTGTTATTTTATTTATGTCGGTTTGGGTCCATTAGTTGTAATTGGACCTCCTAGTCTCCTATATACACCAAGGAGACCGTTTGATTTGGAATCATCTTGTATTTGTAAATTTATGTGGTGTATAAGGAGGTTTCCCCCTTGAAGAGCCTTATTATCTAAAATTATCTCTTTGTTAAGGCATTGAGTACTTATTCTGAGGTTTTTTATGCTATTTTGATATTTGGTTCTTAACAGGACAATGATGAAAGAAGAAGTTCACTATTGTGAACCAGAGCAAGGATCATTCCTAGGAGAGGATGATGATGGAGATGTTGAAGGGAGACCTATTGAGAGTCTCATGAATTTTCAAGAAATTTCAAAACATCATGAGAGGATGATGCCAGAAGCATCAAATGAGACCATGGAGTCTTATGTTTTTACTAATGATTTTTGTGTGTTTACAGGTTGTGCAAAGGATGAAGCTAGACAGTCATCTGGAACTGTCATAAATATTGTTGAAGGGAGATATATGTTTTCTAAAGGTATAGAACAGAATCAGAATTATGTTATGAAAAAATATGAGATATCGTTATCTCATAAAAATAGTCATGCGGAATACTATACACAACTTGTAATTGAGAAAGTAGATGATGATAGTATTATGAAGTGCTCAGAAAACCGCAAGGAGATGATGCCATATGAGACCCAAGAGTATCATGGATTTTAAATTAATCTTTGGTGTGTGTATGCAGGTTATGAAGAAATCCACAAAGAAGGAACTGAAAAGAAACATTCAAAGATAATGTTGACAGATTATGATGTAGAATTACGATTGTTGGAAGAGTGGTTGATAAATCCAAGGATGGATGAAGACTGCATAGTTGTTGCAGGCACAGAGTCTTCAAAATTACCTGATATAAAGAAAGGATTTGAGGTATCAAGAGGAGAAGAAGAAGAATTAGTTTTTCAAACTAATTGTTTGTCTGAGTATGTGAATTTTAGGCAACCAGAGGATGTAGAGTTGTTTAAAGGAAATGGAAATGAAGACAAGGAGAAACTATAGGTTTCAGTTGAAGACTTTAATGAGTATTCCCATGGACCTGAAGACATAAAGGAAGTTGAATACATCAAGGATCCTATTTTTGAAACAATATGGATGCAGGGAAAAGAAATGGCAGCAAGACACAGCCACATTATCTCTATAGAAGTTTGCAACAATATCATGGACCAACAAAAGGTAGAGTTGGATGTGGAGATTGATGAGATATGGATGTTGATGATGAAAGTGTTTGAAAGGAAGCATATTGAATTAAGAAGGACAGTCAGAAGCAGAGTATAGTTGACTGTACAAGTTTGCATCAGCAAGGAAAGTGGACAACTACAACACAAAATTTGGAGGCCTGGAGAATTAAAGACAACAACAATACAAAAGAAAGGCAACAATGAAATTAAGAAGAAACAACATAAAACTTGGGATCCTGGAAGATGGAGGACATTAGTGAAGACAACATGCAGCAAAACATGTGACATCACAACACTAGGATCAAAAGGAGTGAAGTAATTGAACATATGATCAGGAGATCATGAACACTTTTAACCTTGGGAGTCTGATGCAGGAGAATTAGACCTCCAAAATCTACCTTATTGAACAGACCTAGTGGGTCTATGAATTTACTAAGGCATTTGGTTCCCTAAATTGTTATTATTGTAATTTCCTATGTTTTAATTAAGTTCTAGAAGCCTTGTGTGAGAGAGATTGTTGATATTGAAATATGCCTTTGTTAGCAGAGTTTGATAATTTGTAATATTTAGAGAGGTCTTAGAGTGAGTTATAGATATCTTGAGGATATTTTGGATTTGAATTGATTCAGGTTTCAGTCTTGTATTGTATATTTTGTAAGCCTATGGGCATTCAAAGAGTGTGTGTAGGGATAGAGTGGAATTGAGTGTGTAAGAGGCCAAGTCTGGCCAAAATTTGAAACAGAGGCCAACTGTAACACCCTGTTTCCCCCAGTTTGTAAAAAATAACTGGACTGGACAAGAACTGTGACAAACTCAGAAATGTGAATGGACCTTGTGGAAAAGGTCGATGAATGTGAATAATATTATGAATTTATATTGTAGGACTACTGAGAGGGGATATGCTGAAAAAGAGACCATGATGGTTGTGGAAAGGCGGTGGAAGGCACCTAAAAAGGTAGCGTTAACTTCCACCGAAAATCAATACTGTATTTGGACTCCACTGGCCCGGAGAACCAAAAGCGACTCCCTGACCCCGAATTAAATGTCTCACTAGGTGCTAGGCAGATGGCTCCTCAGGAATTAATGAGGGATGGGGAGGTGAACCGCCTATCCGTAGAGCCGTCAGGCCTGACTAGCGTGAGGTAAATCAGGCCACACACAACCTCGCAAGAGGATAAGGCATGGGGGAGAAGCGATTGAAGGGGGGACGACGCGAAGAGAGAAAGAGAACTCTGGAATTATGCAGAGGGGATGATAGCAGAGAGGAAGGAGAGTAACCTTCGCTCATGGTCACTGGAAAACAGAGATGCAGTCTCACAACATCGTGGTCTCAGCTTGAGGGTGGCTAGTGGTAAATCCGTTGGGAGTCACTAAGCCTACGGTTGGGTGGAAACGAGCACCCCTCTCAGCAGTTGCACTCACTTCTGGTGTTATTTCTGATAAGTGTTTTACATATTGCATCTTGAAATTCATATGCTGACATATATGCTCATAAACTGTGAAATTGTGAATGATTACAGTATAATAATGCATGTACAGTGTTTTGATAAGAAATGGTAGATGTAAGCTTATAACAAAAAAAAACCACGCATGGCTTATGTTGATAAATGAATTTAATTATGCATAAGTAGAACCAAGTCAGACTTCCAGTCTATTCTTGGGAATTTGTTTTCCCTTATCTGTCTTCAGGAATGCCCCGGAATAGATCTCTTCACAGAGATTCCCTCCTTGGAAAGGTTTACCAAGAACTTGGAAAAAGGACTTGAATGTGCAAGTCTTAACAACCCTGTACAAGGAGGAATGACCCTCTTAAAAAATCCTAAAGCAGCAGCGTAGGGATAAGTATCGATCGACAGACGAGATCCCATCGGAAGATCCATGGTCATTCACGACTGTTAGATTGACGAAAGAAACAAGGGTGTTACATACCTTGCCCCTTTTTCCTCTATCTTCGTGAATAGTGAGGAAATCAGAATCGTAGATCCCCAAGGTCCATGAGAACATCTGGACCACTGATTTTTCCACGTCCAGGAAGTCGTGGGAGAATGCATAAGTTTGAAACTTGTATGAGCCGTCAGATCTCAGCTGGAAAACCCGACAACCGTTGGATATATTAAGAGATGCATGAGGGTTAAGCCCACATGAACAAGGGCGAAAGTCCCGAGAGAGGTGTCGGTATTTCGAATACCGTGGATTCGAGTTGAAAAAGGATTTGCGTCATTGGGGGTCGTAAGTCGCAAAATCGTGAAACAATGAGGATTGTTCATCTGAGGGAGGACACGTGGATGATAATTCCTCGACCCCTCTCCACCTTTGCAAGCAATACATGAATGGGATCCCTTCGGAGGATCCTAGGGTCTGTAATGACCATTTGATTTAAGAAAGAGATGCAGGCATTAATGCCACGACCCCCTTTTTCCCTTGCAAGAGATGAAGGAATCGAGACCATAGACCCCATGGTCCATGGAAGTGCCTGGACTGTCCATCTATAGAGAACACGTGGTTGCTGGTAAGTGCTTCGATGTTTCGTCACCCAGGAAACAAAAGGGAAAAGAACCCTTGTCTTCGCGAGTCACAAAATTCCAATCACCGAAGCCTTGAAGTGGTGTGAGGTGTGATTAATATTGAGAAAATCTGGGATTTGATCGTGACCGTTGATCATCCCAAAAAGACCACCACCGTCGATCTTGGTTGAGGGTCGCCACCGTCCATCGAAGGGACACGTGGCTGCCAGTCGACGTTTTGGCATTTCGGCATCTGGGGAACCAAAAGGCAAGAAACCTTGCCTTCGCGAATCATGAAATCTCGATACCCGAAATCTCATGGACCGTTGGATCCACGCTCCTAAGAGCCATCGATCTCTTACACGACTTTCCATATCAGAATTCGGAGATTTGAATGATGAAGAGTCTTGGATTCGTTGCATTTCGAAATCTCGAGTACCGAAACCTCGAGAGGATCCATACCATTGGATCAGGGGAGGCTTATGGCCATCGATCTCCCTTTGGAGGGAAACTTTGGAGACCTCGGAAGTTTCGGGGATTTGAATGGGGAAAGGTAGAAGTCATGCATCGTGATTCCCTGAATCGCGAAAAGTCGATAAGCTCTTGGATGGCTTAAGCACGTGGACACAGTATAGGGTCGCATAGACAAGACCCCAAGAGAGAAACTTTCCCCTCGCTAGCCCCGTCGGGGTTCGGCATTTCGTTGTTTCAAGATTCGGGGTTTGCAGAGTCGAGAGACTCAACATTCTGGTAGCACCAAGTCGCGAAGTGTGAAAATACATCGTGTTGATTCAGCCCATAGTTGTGAACTACAATCATATGGAGGTGGAAAAAGGAAAGAGCTAGCCTGCGCTAAGCCCCGTAGGACTTCGGGGATTCTGATCGTTGAGAAATCAACGAAAAAGTTTGATTTTTCGTAGTGGGTATGTGACAAAGTGGTATCAGAGCATGGTGACAACACTCGGCCTGATTGGGCTCATGTACGAGTTGTGCATAAGCTCCATTCAAAGCACTCCTAAGAGGATTAACCCTTTAACTTAACTCTCTTATCTAGGATCAAGACCTGGAAACGAGAACCTGACTGTGTATGCATGTGAAAGAGTTATGAATTTATGCGCAGGTTATAAAAATGTATCTAACGCTTGACTAATAACCAGCGTTTGTCTTTTCACCCAAGCGGACTATCAACCGCGGGAATTTACAGATGCAGAGAATGGTGACTTGCCAAGAGATGGGAGAAGGCTCCCACAATCGAGACGAAGAGTCTGACGAAAGAAGAGAAATAGGAACCCCTCCAGATCTAGTTGAGACTGTGAGGAGTCTCATGGTTGAATTTCAAAGCTGCAAGGCTGACAATGAAAGGATGACGAAAGAACAAGAAAAGCAAATAGAAATTAATGCAGTTTTACTGCAGAGTTTATCTGATCTACAAAGGCAAAAGCAGCATGAACCTGAAACTCGGAAACCTGGTCATATCAGTGGCCACACTAAGAGGAGTACCTCAAAAAAGGTCCACCCCATAGGTAAAGGAACAGTGCCGAGTGATTCCTCTGAGAAGGAAACTGGCGATTTAGAAGGCTCTTCTAGTAGCATAACTAGTTCCTATTCTCAAAGAAAACAAAAGAAGCAAAAGACTTCCAAGGGTCATAAATTTGAGAAATTTAGAAAGGAAAAACCTCCCTCCTTCGACGGTGAGATAAAGAAGGGAGAGGAAGTCGAGGCCTGGCTACTTGGACTAAAGAAATATTTTAGAGTCCATGATTTTTCAGAGAATTTGAAGGCTCGAGTGGCCACTTTCAATCTAAACGAAAAAGCTTCCATCTGGTGGGAATATCTTAAGAATATGAAAGGGGTCCGCGAGGAGGACCTGTCCTGGAAACGGTTTGAGAAATACTTCCGGAAGAATTATTTGTCAGAAAAATATTTCGACGAGAAGGCTAAAGAGTTTTATGAACTCAAACTGGGGCAACTCACTATAGAGGAATATGTTAGAAAATTCCTCGATTTATTGAGATATGTACCCTACATCAAAGCAGAGAAGGCGAAGGTGCAACTCTTCATCAGTGGGATACCCAAGGAATACCGGAATAGAATTGAATTTGATGAGCAAAAGACCTTAGAAGACACTATTTGAAAGGCAACATATTGTCATGAACAATATGGACATTGGGCAGAGTCTCGTGGAGACTGGAAACAGAAGATTGGTTCAAGATTTTAGAAAAAGGGGATCAAATCCTCAGGATTTAAGAACTACAAGAAGAACCCCAGAATGAACTTTCTATCCCAGAGTGTACTCCAGCAAAACTTTCCCTCATCGAACGGAAATAAAACTTCTGGACCTATACCAGTAAAGACTGATAACCCAAGGAGAGAACCTTTGAAATGTTGGGGTTGCGAAGAAGAGCATCTCCTGAGAGACTGTCCACACCGACAATAGAACAATCAAAAAATTTATAACATTCGGGAAGCTACCACAGTCAATGATGTGGCAGGGAGTGTGCCGCAGATTTATGCAGCCTTGGATAATCACCAAGATGACCATCATGCTTCAGTAGTGGAAATAGAAGGTATGATTTTCAACCATCTATTGTCTGTTTTGATTGATCCTGGTTCAAATTTGAGTTATATAGCCCCTAAAGCTATTAATAAGTGTAAGATACAACCACAAAAACAAACCAAGCCATGGTTGGTACAGTTAGCCATTGGCACCAAAAGAAGGGTAGCAGAGGTCATACCAGCCTGCCAATTAATGTTGGGTGAATTCCCCACCCAAGCAACCCTTAACATATTACCCCTGGGATCATATGATCTGTTGATTGGTATGGACTGGCTAACTGCCCATAAAGCCAGACTGGACTGTTACCATAAAACCTTAGAATGTGTGAGCAAAGAAGGAAAAAGGATAACCCTTCAAAGGATCCGAAAACCTGTCTCGGTGAGGCAAATATCAGCCCTACAAATGAGAAAGTATTGCCGAAAAGGATGTCCCCTATATGCAATACAGGTGTTGAAAACAATTGAAGGTGATAAACCAAGCCCTGACGATCACCCTATCCTGAGATAATACAGAGATGTGTTTCCGGAAGAGGTACCGGGTCTACCTCCGAGAAGAGACATTGACTTCTCGATAGAGCTCGCACTAGGAGCGGTGTCGGTGTCTAAGACACCCTACTGAATGAGCACACCTGAGTTAGTTGAACTCAAATTGCAATTAAAAGAAATGATGGATAAGGGTTATATTCAACCCAACGTGTCCCCATGGGGAGCACCAATCCTATTTGTGAAAAAGAAGGATGGCACCCTTAGACTATGTATAGATTATAGACAACTCAATAAAGTAACCATAAAGAACAAGTACCCCTTGCCCAGGATCGATGATCTATTCGATCAGTTAGGAGGTGCGTCTATTTTCTCAAAGATTGACTTGAGGTCGGGATACCATCAAGTCTGAATCAAGGGTGAAGACATCCATAAAACCGCTTTCCGGACACGGTATGGTCACTATGAGTTCGTGGTAGTGCCATTTGGGTTAGCCAATGCCCCTGCCACTTTCATGTGTTTAATGAACAATGTACTCAGTAAATTTTTAGATAAATTTTTACTAGTTTTTATTGATGACATATTAATATACTCTAAGAATAGAGAAGAACATGAAGACAATATTAGACTTGTGTTGCAATTTCTAAGAGAGCATTAGCTCTATGCTAAATTCAGCTTAGACTTGTGTTGCAATTTCTAAGAGAGCATTAGCTCTATGCTAAATTCAGCAAATGTGACTTCTTTCATAAGAAAATACATTACTTGGAACATGTTCTGTCCGAGGAAGGGGTAGCAGTAGATCCTGACAAGATCAGGTCTATCATGGAATGGCCTACCCCAAAAGATGTTTCAGACATCAGATCCTTTATGGGATTAGCAGGATACTATAGGAGATTTATAAAAGGATTATCCAAGATTGGTTGTCCAATCACTGCCCTCTAGAAGAAGGGGACAAAATTCCTATGGACACAGGAATGTCAAGAAAGATCCCAAACCCTGAAACATCTACTGACTCATGCACCCATGTTGAAAATAGATAACCCAGAAGCTGACTTCATTGTCTGAACAGATGCCTGTAAGGAAGGGCTCGGAGGAGTCCTTATCCCGAAAATTGAACAAACATGAAGTCAACTATGTGACTTGTGATCTAGAACTAGTTGCCATAGTGCATGCCTTGAAAATGTGGAGGCATTACCTCTTGGGAAGAAAATTTGTACTTATGACAGATCATTGTGGATTGTGATACCTGTTTGACCAAATAAAGCTCAATACTAGACAATCTAGGTGGATGGCCCTCCTTAGCGAGTTTGAATTCGAAATCAAACACATTAAAGGAAAGGAAAATAGGGTGGTCGACGCCCTTAGCAGAGGTATGAAAACAATTCACCTGGCAGCGGTGAGCACCTGTGAGACAGAAGTCAAGGAAAGAATCAGAAACTCACAAGGAACAGATCCCTTCTTCCAAACTGTGGCCATGTACCTACAGCGAGAACCCACTGGAGTAAAATATGAAGGCTACCAGATGACCGAAGGAGGTCTATTCACCTACAGAAATAGACTATATATTCCAAATTGTGACGACTTGAAGAGGTTCATATTGGATGAACTACATAAAAGACCCTATTTTGGTCATCCAGGATACCAGAAAATGATCACTGCCTCCAGGAGACAATTTTATTGGCCTGGAATGAAGAAAGACATAGCCGAGTACTTAGCCAAATGCATAGAGTTCCAACAGGTTAAAGCAGAACATTGACACCCAGCATGACTATGCAACCTTTACCCATCGCAAAATGGAAATGGGAAACCATCTCCATGGATTTTATCACTTGATTGCCAACTTCAACCAAACATAATGATGCCATTATGTTAGTGGTGGATAAACTGAGCAAGTCTGCTCACTTCATCCCCGTCAAATCGACCTGTAAGGTGATAGATATCACCCAGGTATTCATGAAAGAGGTATTCAGACTACACGGTATGCCGAAAGAGATAGTGTCTGACAGAGACACAAAATTTACTGCCAATTTCTGGAAATCACTGATGGCTGGTTTAGAGACCAAATTGTTGTTCAGCACGACCTATCACCCTCAAACCGACGGATAGACAGAAAGAGTGAATCAAATATTAGAGGATATGTTAAGGATGCATGTAATGCATCAACCTAGAAAATGGGAAGACTACCTGTCATTGGTATAATTTGCCTACAACAACGGCTACCAAGCATCCTTAAAGATGAGTCCCTTCGAGGTCCTCTATGGTAGGCCGTGTAATACTCCAGTCAGCTGGAGTAACCCTGTAAATAGGATTTCTGTTGGACCCGATATGTTGAAAGAAATGGAACAACAAGTGACTTAGATAAAACAAAATCTGAAGGTCGCTCAAAACTGACAGAAAAGTTATGCCGACCAAAAGAGAACTCCAAGAGAGTTCAAAATGGGAGACCATGTATATCTCAAAATTAATCCCAGAAGGAGTTCCCTGAAAATGGGAGCTTGTGCCAAGTTGTCACCCCGGTATTGTGGACCCTTTGAGGTTCTAGATAGAGTGTGACCTGTAGCCTATCGGCTAGCACTTCCTCCCACGGTAAAAGCACATAATGTTTTCCATGTCTCATTACTGAAGAAATATGTACATGATGCTAATCATATAATTGACTCGTCTGTGATCCAGGTGGAACCGGAGGGAGAATTTCTACCAGAACCCCAATGCATATTGGACAGAAAGGAAACCCCACTCCAAAACCGAACCATTGCATAGGTCAAGGTGCAGTGGAAACATTTTGGCCTAGATGAGGCTACATGGGAAATAGAGGATGCCATGAAATAGGCATATCCGATTTTGTTTGCATCCGAACATGCATGGCATGTTGAAAGATAGAACATCGAGGACGATATTCCTTTAAGGGGGAGGGAATTGTAACACCCTGTTTCCACCAGTTTGTAAAAATAACTGGACTAGCCAAGAACTGTGACAAACTCAGAAATGTGAATATGTGATGTGAATGGACCTTGTGGAAAAGGTCGATGAATGTGAATAATATTATGAATTTATATTGCAGGATTGTTGAGAGGGGATATGCTGAAAAAGAGACCACGATGGATGCGGAAAGGCGGTGGAAGGAACCTGGAAAGGTGGCGTTAACTTACATCGAAAATCAATACCGTATTTGGACTCCACTGGCCCGGAGAACCAAAAGCGGCTCGCTGACCCCGAATTAAATGTCTCGCAGGCTAGTAGGCAGATGGATCCTCATGAATTAATGAGGGATGGGGAGGTGAACCGCCTATCTGTAGAGTCGTCAGGCCTAACTAGCGCGAGGGAAATCACTCCACATGCAACCTTGCAAGAGGATAAGGTGTGGGGGAGAAGTGATTGAAGGGGGGACGACGCAAGGGGAGAAAGAGAACTTTGGCGTTATGCAAAGGGGGTGATAGTAGAGAGGAAGGAGAGTAACCTTCACTCCTGGTCACTGGAAAACAGAGACACAGTCTCACAGCATCGTGGTCTCAGCTCGAGGGTGGCTAGTGGTAAATCCACTGGGAGTTGCTGAGCCTACAGTTGGGTGGAAACGAGCACCCCTCTCAGTAGTTTCACTCACTTCTGGTGTTATTTATGATAAGTGTTTTACATATTGCATCTTGAAATTCATATGTTGACATATATGCTCATAAAATGTGAAATTGTGAACGATTACAGTATAAGAATGCATGTGCAGTGTTTTGATAATAAATGGTAGATGTATGTTTATAACAGAAAAAAACCACGCATGGCTTATGTTGATAAATGAATTTAATTATGCATAAGTAGAACCAAGTTAGACTTCCAGTCTATTCTTGGGAATATTTTTCCCCTTATCTGTCTCCAGGAATGTCCCGGAATAGATCTCTTCACAGAGATTCCCTCCTTGGAAAGGTTTACCAAGAACCTGGAAAAAGGACTTGAATGTGCAAGTCTTAACAACCCTATATGAGGAGGAATGACCCTCATAAAAAATCTTGAAGCAACATCGTAGGGATAAGTATCGATCGACAGATGAGATCTCGTTGGAAGATCCATGGTCATTCACGACCGTTAGATTGACGAAAGAAACAAGGGCATTATATACCTTGCCCCTTTTTCCTCTATCTTTGTGAATAGCGAGGAAATCGGGATCGTAGATCCCCAAGGTCCATGAGAACATCTATACCATTGATTTTTCCACATCCAGGAAGTCGTGGGAGAATGCACAAGTTCGGAACTTGTCTAAGTCGTTAGATCTCGGCTGGAAAACCCAACAGTCGTTGGATCTGTTAAGAGATGCATGAGGGTTAAGCCCTCGTGAACAAGGGCGAAAGTCCCAAGAGAGGAGTCGGTATTTCGAATACCGTGGATTCGAGTTGACAAAGGATTTGCGTCACTGGGGGTTGCAAGTCGCGAAATCACGAAACAACGAGGACCGTTCATATGAGGGAGGACACGTGGATGATAATTCCTCGACCCCTCTCCGCCTTTGCAAGCAATGCACGAACAGGATCCCTTCGAAGGATCCCAGGGTCTATAATGACCGTTTGATTTAAGAAAGAGACGCAGGCATTAATTCCACGACCCCCTTTTTCCCTTGCAAGAGATGAAGGAATCGGGACCATAGACCCCATGGTCCATGGAAGTGCCTGGACCGTCCATCTATAGAGCACATGTGGCCACTGGTAAGCACTTCAGCGTTTCGGAACCCGGGAAACAAAAGGGAAAAGAACCCTTGTCTTCGCGAGTCACGAAATTCCGATCACCGAAGCCTCGAAATGGTGTGAGGTGTGATTAAGATTGAGAAAAGACGAGATTTGATTGTGACCGTTGATCATCCCAAAAAGACCACGACTATTGATCTTGGTTGAGGGTCGTCGACTCACCGTCGTCCATCAAAGGGAAACGTGGTTGTCGGTCGACGTTTCGGCGTTTCGGCATCTGGGGAACCAAAAGGCAAGAAAGCTTGCCTTCGCGAGTCACGAAATCCCGATACCAGAAATCCCATGGACTGTTGGATCCATGCTCCTAAGAGCCGTCAATCTCTTACACGACTTTCCATATCGGAATTCGGAGATTTGAATGATGAATATTCTTGGAGTTGTTTCATTTCGAACTCCTGAGTACCGAAACCCCAAGAGGATCCATACCGTTGGATCAGGGGAGGCTTACGGTCATCGATCTCCCTTTGGAGGGAAACTTTGGAGACCTCGAAAGTTTCGGGGATTTGAATGGGGAAAGGTAGAAGTCGTGCATCGCGATTCCCTGAATCGCAAAAAGCCTTGGCTGGCTTAAGTGCATGGACACACTATAGGTTTACATAGACAAGACCCCAAGAGAGAAACTTGCCCCTCACTAGCCCCGTTGGGGTTCGACGCTTCGTTGTTTCAAGCTTTGGGGTTTGCAGAGTTGAGAGACTCGACATTTTGGTAGCACCGAGTCGCGAAGTGAGAAAAGACGTCGTGCTAATTCGGCCCATAGTCATGAACTACAATCATATGGAGGTGGAAAAAGGAAATAGCTAGCCTGTGCTAAGCCCTGTAGGACTTCAGGGATTCTGATCGTTGAGAAATCAACGAAAAAGTTTGATTTTTCGTAGTGGGTATGTGACACCAACGGGATGTAAATCAGGCCTAGAAGATGAAAGGCCTTGTGTAACTTATGTACAGATTTCGTAATAGAATCTTTGTATGTTTATTTTTTGCCTCTATGTACCACTAGACGATATATTGAGTTAGTGTTTGTATGTGTTTCAAGATTTTCTATGTGCAAGAAAGAGTCGAGTGTCTGCTACAAGTTTGGGCATAGAAGAAGCTATAGTATCCATTGATTGTTAATCACTAGAAGGATCAACGATCCAAATCACATCAATATATACCATGAAGGAAGGATCGTTTATAACCGTAGGATCACCCCACAATTAAGTCATGACCATTGGATCAAGGTTAGAAGGACCATGTATAAGTCCTGACATCTAGTGGTAAGGTAAAGATCTAGTCATCCATTCTAGAGCAAGATCAACAGAAAAAAAAATGTATCATGAGTTAAAAGTTATGAGGAAGTTAAGGGAGGATCGTGATCATTCAATCTATATCTAGATTGATGGTTCTCGTTTATAGTAGACTGCGGGTATCGAGGGTTATAAGGTGATCGATGTTGTAAAAGTCCCAAGGTTACAACGATGACAACCATCAGGTTGACATAAGTAACTCCACTCAGGAAGTGACACATGGTCCATACAGAAGATACACATATTAGGGTCCATCGAACAGATGGTGTGTGAAATCCATGAAATGAGGTGACATGTGGCAACCTAGTAATTAAGTGACACGTGAAGATTGGGTCCCACGATATATGGTTTTTGTGGCAAACCATTGATAGTAAATAAACGGTCTAGACTGGATCCGTGATCTAGATCGACAGTGATCTATTGTTGAAGGATATTACATAATAAGAGATCATGATCATTTATCACTAGAGGGATCAACGGTCCAGATCATTGCGTCTCACACCCATCGAGAGTGTTGGTGCATGAAAGAACTGTTAAGTCCTGACGTCCCGATGATGATAGACATCATGCTAATGTAAAGGCATCCACACATAATACAACACGTGGTGAGGCCATCATGACCATTGATCATGATAGGGTCAACAATGATCGATTACTGAGAAGGAAAATATCTAACTGTCCATCAAGAGAGGATAGCGATGGCTCAGTTTCAATGCGTTGGCAAGGTGTGAGGGGGATAATACAAGGTTGGACATCTGTGCAATGGTTTATATTAAACCACCTTTGGACACATGGCATCATTCTTGTGAACATGGATCCTCATAGTAGTGGTTTTTAAAACCACTATTCAACCATCCGTGGGGTTAACGACCAAGGTCATAAACCTTGGTTCCATGGAAAAAGGAGTTAGTGCTAGGAGATTCGAGGGGATAAATAATTTGGGTCATCCTACAGTTCCAGCCTCTGGTCACATGGACTAAGTGTTGGTCCCAAGGAGCCAAGGCTTAAGAGCTTAAGAGAATCTTGGTCTCCAATATTTGGTCGTATTGACGGAAGGGGAATTGAGTTGGACGAGAGGGTCCTTTTTTTAAAGCACAGGGTTCTAATAGTTGGTCATGAAGAGGACCAACACTTTGGTTTGAGTGTTGTAGATAATCACCAAGAGGACTGGTGCGATAAATAGAGCACTCTAGACTCTGTTAATTGGTATAAATTGGGGCCCGTGTAAAGAATTGAGAGCAACTCAACTAGTTTAAAACTACAACAGATTTTACTTATAACTCTACACCTATGGGAATTGACCTGGTGGGTCACTATCACATTTCCTCAACCCCTAGTTCCTCCTAGTGCTCCTTTGCAGCCACATCCCAACATTGTGGACTTTCTTGAGCCCCCTATCCATATAGTCAATGATGGTTGGGATAATAACCTTGTAAATCCTCCCTTTGGTATTGCTCAATGGCATGATAATCCTCCTCCTCCTCCCCCTCCTCTGCCTTCAGTGCCACATTTTGCATCAATTAACTCCATGGCCCATTCACCTTCTAAATATTACAAAGTGCCTCCCCGTGACCTCCAGATAGATGAAGGAAAGAAGATTACTACCTCTCCTAGCTCTGATGCATCCCAATCCTCTTCTATACATTTCAAACAGTAATCAACAAAAGCGGACAGTGGAAAATGAGAGATTACCTTCATTGGCATGCACCTTGAAATGTTTAAGCTATATGAGAAGAAGTCTTATAATGAAGACTTTCTCAATATTAGACCAGATGTGTCAAAAGGTAGAAAGGAAAGAGAAGATTTTTTCAAAAAGAAATGCCCATGCCTATTTTAATTTGTATTGTGACATTGCTATTTAGACACTTGATACATTATTTGGGACAGACAGCAAGCATATGATATTATTTTTGGAAAATTTAAATATCATATCATTTTGGTATTTTGGGAGACATAAGTGTTTGTTGATTTGGTATATTTTGGATTGGTATCTTATTTTGATATATTTCATGATGTTGATATATTTATATTGTTAAACCAGTTTTGGAGTTACAAGGGAATATTTGGATAAAAGCAGTGAAGACCTAGTGGGACCCCACCTATTATTTAAATATGTATTACCCTTCTAATAAATAAAGTTGTCTTCTCCTAAATAAAGTTAATTAACTTTTTAAAACAAAAGGTAGTTGAACTACCCAACTATTTTATGAAGATATAAAAGAAGGAGAGCAAGACAAAGAGGACATGAGAAAAGAAAGAAGTAAAGCTTCTAATAAGGTATGCTTTAAGCCTCAAGTGAGATTATTATTTGTTCATTCCATACTGATTTTTCATTAGAGTTGAGTTATCTTGTTGACAACAGGGTTATTCTAAAGGTGGCAAAGAAAAGGCTATGAAGTTCTTGAATGTATGTTTGGTCTTAGTTAGAAGTTTTGAAGTCATTCAGTGCTAATTAATGTTAGTTTTGCATAAATCAAAACAACGATGCACTTGTAGCTTGGACTAATCCATCCCATTTTTACGGTCTAGTTTTCATTTTTTTTACACTAGTTGTCTATGTATGAGTCAAATAACATCTTGGAATTCCAATAATTACACCAGTCCAAGTCCTCGCAAGGACTTGAAGAGATAGTCTCACTTGTAACTCAGATTGATATTAAATAAAAGATTTGTTGATTTCTTCTCATTTATGGGACTTTTATATTCCGATTTCCATATTTATTCTTTATTTATTTAATATTTCGATTATTTGCATGTTTACATAAATTCATTCATTTTGCATGAACACTTTTTTACTTACTTCAGATTATTTCAAATAAAAGACATAAAAATTACATATTTATGAAATAGCATCAAATCCAAGAATCACATTTATTGAGGTCTGATCAAGATTTTTTATAGGCTATAAACCAAGGGTTATAATCTCATCTATTTGAATTAGCTTGAGGATATTAGAAAATGTTTGAGTAAGGATTTTTCCATTCCTTGCATCAACATTTATTTGATGACCATACTAGGGAATTTTTCTTACTCTCTGGTTCTTTTTTGTTTCTTTTCTTTTTTTGGTTTAATGACTTTGCCTACCCCTCAACAACCAAACAGAAGGTTTCATATTCCTGACCAAAGAAGCATCACTTCATTCCTCTTTGAATTTTTTTTAGAAACAACCATCTCCTTTGAAGAGCTTGAACATTCTTGAGAACTTATCGCTCGTGATATTAAAATCCAAGAGCAAAGAGAAGCCATTCAAAAGAAAGTTCATAGTCAATCTCCTCGTTAAAAATTTGTCTTATGACCACTCAATCTCATTCATCAAGATGAACAAGAGATGAATCTCTTGAATTTGATCCCTTCTTTGAAATTGGAAGAAAGAAGGAAATCCTAGAAAACCTTCATCTTAGGCTTTGACGATCCCTATTTGATTTTGAGATGGAAGTTTCAAGTTTATCAATATCTTTCTCTCTTAGGAAAATTGTAATGACTTATTCTAGTGGTTTCGATACTACTAGAGAACCTACTCCCTCACATGATTCTTCCTCATCTTTAATTAGAAGCATGTATAGTCACTTTAATCATATCCAATCGGCCACAAATACATAAAAAGTGATCAAGTTGTATGGTTTATTCCAGTTTGAAGAGGAACGCTACACCTTGGCATGTATCGTCTCCTTTAAATATGAATCCAGCTACCAATTATCTTCCAAATTTTAAAGATCATTTGCCTAAATTCTCTGGTAGTGGAACCATCTCTGTTAATGAACATTTAGTTGTGTTTTTAATGGATGTCACAACATATGGGAAAATGAAAATGATACGTGTATGAGATTATTTTTTAATTCTTTGGAAGGAAAGGTTGTTGTTGATTCCTTCAAATTACCACCTAAAGTATTCTATACTTGGGCTGAATTATCTTATTAGTTTAAATCCACTTATGGACAGCCTCAAAGTCCAGTAGATTTGTTGAGAGATTACAACAAAGGTGAAACAATCAAGTCTTTTAACTTATGTTTCACTAAATTATATAATTGGATCCCGGAAATCATTCAACCACACAACCAAGTCATTTTAATGCACTACCATACTATTATCACCATAGTTTAGAAGAGAAGAATGCTAACAATTTGGGACCCGCACTACAAACTTGTCTAGAGTTTGAAGAACAATCGACAAGAACAGGTCTCACTGTTGAAGATTATGCCAAACAAAATTATATGTCAAATGTATTGCATCTTATACAAGATATGAGTAACAAAATGATTTCTTTCGAGAGAAATGGTGTCACTTCTACTTCTGCAAAAACCTCCACACATGCTGCCTTGAGTAATCAAACTCAAAGTTCTCAACCTAAGGCAATACTCTCAAGAGCTTGGTGTAATTTTTGTGAGGAAAATCATGATGAGAACACTTGTGATATTAGAAAGAACACAAGAGAATTCATCTTTGGAAAAATATATGATACCACGATTTCAACCTTGTATTGGGCTTCTGAAGAGGATGTAATGATGGTCGATACATAGAATAAATCTTATCAAAACAAGAACAAAGGTGGTCTTCCTAAAACCATCTTTGCTCTGAGTACATCATCTCATCAAATTGATCCTCAAATCACAAGGGGTACTCAGAGTCCCAAGGTAATTCCAACCTCATATTCTTCATCAAAATATAACATTTTGAAACAATTGGCCAACATTAAAGCAGATGCATCTTTATTAGATGTGGTAATTGTTCCTAAACAAAAAAAACATCTGAAAGATTTTATGGAAGGTGAATCTTCTACTATTGCGAGTTTGACTAAGGAACAAGATCAAGAAGACTTGTATATAAATAAATTAGGTGTATATAATCCTAGGAATTATGTAAAAAGTCCTCCTTTTTATGTTTCAATAAATATTATGGATAAGATTGCAAAGTGTTGTTTGATTCATGGGGGATCTGGTCCCAATGTTATGTCTAAAATTATTATGGAAGAATTAGGTCTTTCATGCACCAATGAAAATTTGAAAAGTATGTTGTCATACAATAGTCAACAATGGGACAACCATTGGTGAAATCAAATATGTAACTTTGATATTCTGTGCACATCCTGAAATTGGGACCACCCACAATATTCAAGTCATCGATATGCTAGTTAGCAACTATTTTATTATTTTAGGAAGAGACTGGAAATATTTAACTAGTGGATACATATCACTGGATGGAAAACACATATCCCTTCCCAAAAATGGTAAGAATATCATTGTTCTCTAGGAAGGATGAATCTCACCATACATTGAAAGAGTGCCTCAACTACATGTAAATTATATTGAAGAGGATATCAGTGTAGACGCTATATTTTTAGAAGAAGATAAAAATTATGTGGCACAACTTCTTGACCTTGAAGATGGTATGTGGCATATGCACTTTGATAGTGCATGTTCTAGTGAATAAAATGGAGTTGGTATAGTACTTTACTCACCTGTGGGAAAAATTCACAATTTTTCTTACATATTAGAATTTGCATGTACTAATAATGTAATAGAGTTTGAAGCCTTGATACTTGAATATAAAATGCTTTTAATCTAGGTTGTTAGCATCTTTATGTTTTTTGGGATTCTGAGATTATCATAAATTTGGTTAAGAGAATTTATACACCGTCCAACAAACTGTTAAAGAGATATACACAAGCGATTTGGAAACTGATTTCTAATCTTCTATCTTTCAATATTACTCATATCATGAGAGATTTGAATTCAATGGAAGATAAGTTAGTTAGTTTTGCAGCCACACATACAAGGCAATTTCTCCCTAAAAGGACAGATTGTCTATTTATTTCCTTATATCGTCTTCATTTTCCAGACAATGTCGAATCCTGGCAAGTTTTTCTTGACAATGAAAGCATACGTGTCTTTTACAAAATGAACCCTTGGAAAGAAAAGAGATTGTATCTCTAGAAGATAACAAATTCCCAAAGGGATTAACCCCTTCAAAAATATCTTTCGCTTCAAGTGATGTAAGCAATAAAAAGGAAAACATAGAGGAGGAATCAAAAAGAAAGATAGGAAAGACCATTCCTGTGAACATTGGGACTCAAGAAGATCCAAAGATTCTAAAAATTGGAGCTCAATGTTCAGATCAAGAGAAGCAGAAATTTATGGATCTTTTCCATGAATTTCAAGATGTATTTGCATGGTCATATGAATATTTGTGTGGTTTTGATCCTAGCATAATACAACACGCAATTATTATTAAGGAAGAAGAAAAAACGGTAAGACAAAGACAAAGACCAATAAATCTTGCACTGGAAGCAACTATTAGGAAACAGGTCGAAAAGGTCTTAAATGTCATACAATTTTCCCTATCAAGTATTTAGAATGGGTATCTAACCTTGTCCTAGTATAGAAAAAGAATGGGGATATTAGATTATGTGTTGATTTATGTGCCTTGAATAGAGCAAGCATTAAAGACAATTTTCCTCTTCCTGACATGGAATTGATTTTACAGCAAGTACCAGGATCTTAGATGTTATCACTTCTTTATGGTTTTTCAGGATACAATCAAATTCGTTGCAAGAGGATTGACAAGTATAAAACCACTTTTACTACACGTTGGGGAACCTTTTCTTACAAACGAATGACTTTTGGATTGATTAATGCAGGTGCTACCTTCTAATGAGATATGCAAACAAATTTTGATGATCTAATCGATAAAATTATTCAAATTATCTTTATGATTTAATTGTTTATTCCAAGACCCAAGAAGATCATTTTGATCATCTTAAACAAGTTTTCCTTTGTTGCAAAAAATTTGGTATGTCATTGAATCCTACAAAATTAATTTTTGGTGTCACTATAGGAAAACTCCTCGAACATATTGTATCTAATTCAAGCATCAGTATTGATCTGGAGAGAGTTGTTTCCATTCAAAATATTCAAGCCCCATCCTCCAAGAAAGGAATCCATTCATTCATGAGTAAGATTAATTTTGTTAGAAGATTTATTCCTAATTTTGTTATAATGGTAAAACCTATTCATAATATGTTAAAGAAAGATCGATCTTTTTCCTAGAATGATACTACTGAAAAGGATTTTGTAGAAATTAAAAATGCAATTATTTTTGCACCAGTATTGGCAAAGCCTGATTTTGAAAAAGATTTTATAATTTACACAAATGTGACCACTAAAGAATATTTTTCTACAATTCTTATTCAAAAAGATGATCATAATAATGAGAAACCAATAGCTTACATGAGTCAAAGTCTATCTAATGATGAATTCAAGTATACTTTAATTGAAAAGCATAAATTTTCTCTTGTTAAATCTATTGAAAAATTTCAACATTTCATTTTAGGCAAACATACTCGGGCAAAAGTCCCTTTACCTTCAATAAAAAAGTTTCTTTCACAAATGCACTTATCTGGAAAGCTTTGTTGACCTTAAAATTCTCTAAGTTATAAATATCTCTCTTATGTATCATACTCCATACTTAGAAAAATTTCGATTCGTGGTGGGTTCATGACCTTTACCTTAACTTCTATCATCCTCATAATACACTTCCTTATTCCACTGCACACAATTTGTACCAACACTTAGCCATATTCTCATATTATTTGTGGAACAGTGGGTCTATGGACGTGCATCACTTCTCTGATTGTAATCACAAGTATGTATGTCCGCTTTTGGTACTTAGCCATTTTCTTAAGATTTTATTTATCTTTTCAATGTTCCACACTTAGTCTTTAAGTTCAATCGCGGAAGCGGAGTTCATCGCACTACTTTGAAAAGTACTATTTTGTCCATCCATCCGTCCACCATCATACACCTAGTCATATTTCAAAGCATCCCACCAAACCATGGAATAAAACGTATTTCATTCAATTCTTTGAATACATTCATTTTATTCGCCCAGCCACGAATCTTCATTCCTTGTCACATTCACCAAGAAAAATTGAGTGCATATATTATGTGAAATGATAGATGGTTAAGTAATAAAGCACCATTATTAATGGTGTTTTTCTCGAGACCCTTCTCATAAATTCAAATTTAATTTTCCTAATCACTCTTTCAAAATAAGAGCTCTAGTGGTTAATACAAAAAGGAATTATTTTACTATTCCAGAAAGATTGTGCATGCTTGGTTAAATCTTAAGAAAGATGGTGAGAAGAAGATAAAGCTTATGTGGAGATACATTGAATATATTTGCATGAGAGGACCTAAAATACCATTGGTCGAGAGCATATAGATACTATTCTACATTACCGCTTGAAGAAAGGGATGTTGATAATGTCTGGATATTAGGGATTGCAAAGACAGGATGTGTTCCAGAGGTCTTTGAATTAAAAGAATTGGTAATATGGTGCACATACAACTATGAGAAAGACCAAAGAATTAGCAAAGTGAATGGACAGTCTCCAATATCTCTGACACCGTCAAATTTTAGCCAAATTCTTACGTTACTGGAGCTTAAAACAACTTTCAAGGTTGACGAAGCCAAGAATTTCATCAGGGCTAAAAATGGTGGTAGGGATTTATTGTCGTTATGTCTTGAAGACCTAGCCACAATGTTGGAGGATTTGTTAGTAATACAGGTTATTCAATTGAAGAAACCATATAAAGAAATGGCTTGGCTTCTTGCTAGGGTACTTGGACAGGATTCAACTACTATTGTCCCTCGTTTAGCTCTCTACATTTTATATTATTCAATTCAAGGAAAGAGAATTTTCAACTAGTCTAAAATTATATCTTCTGAGATATCATTTCAGCAATCAAATTTAAAGAACAATAAGAAATTCTACATGTCTGTGTATTTGGTTTCCATTGTCATATATTGTCATGTATTTCAAGGATTTCATTTATCATGACAAGTTGATTCCAAGACATACCCAGATCACACTTGGTATCCTTCTATGTGGAAGCAAAAAGTGATGTACCACTTTTATGAAGTTTATGATTATTTTCTATCTTATTTCAAAAAACTTATGTTTGGAAACAATACTTCAATATTATCATTTGAGGTGGCAATATTTTTAGATAAAAGGGGAAATTTTGAATCAAATGAACATTATAGTATAATCAGAGTTTATTGTTCTAGAGAAGCCCCAATGTATCTTTTGTTTTATGTACCAGATAAGATATTCATGGTATAAGTCTATAGAAAATACATATTTTGGGATAATTTCCTTTATCAAAGGAAGAAAAGGCAATTCATTCCATTGTCGTGGAAATTTAGCGAGATTTCATTGACAAGTGCTTCAAATATTGATGAATTTGCAACCCAATTTGACCAGTATAATCTAAAATTGACAAATTAAATAAAGGGGTTTGACCCCAACAATATTTCATGAACCATGTGGTTTCTGTAGGTTTCAGTCTGTCATACATAAATACTTGTATATATGGAGAATAAGAAAATGATGACAATAAATCTGAAGAAGTGTTAGTTGTAGATCTTGAGACTATTATCAGTACAAATGAATCACATAATCAGCATGGAAGGGTTATCAATGAAAGGAATACAAAGTCTCAAAGTTCTTATCAAAGAAGCGGAACACCCAAGCAGAATCCCCAAACTGTTTTGCAAGAGAAACAAAAATCTTTGATTGAGAATTCAAGTGATGGAGATGATCCTCATCATCCCAAAAAGAATATTGAAAAACTCCATAATTTACCAACAACTAGTAAGAGGAAAAGGCAGAATAATCAAAAGAAAGAAGAGGAGCTCATAGTTTATGAGGATTCCCTTCTTGAAGACATGGAACTGGATGCAAACATCGAGGATATAGAGTTTCAATATGATGAGCAAAGGATTCAAGAGAACAGAGAAGTAGCAGGAGAACTGGTGACTCAAGATCTTGTCTTTTATGAAGAAGAATCATTGACCCTCCATAGTGAATTATTTGATAAAGATTTAAATAAGCTAGTCTTTGAAAGAGTAAATTCGAAAGGAAAAAGAGCCCAAGGGAAAGACACAGAGCTAGATTTGAAAGGAATCTCGACATCAAGAATTGCGTGAATGCATAAAGCTACTAGGGACTCTTTGGAAGTATCATTTGATGGATTGGAAGCCAGAAATGCAAGGCTCAAAGAAAGAATTAAAGAATTGGAATGTTCTTTGATGCCACCTCCTATCTTTGTAAGTCCAATTGCTTTTATTCAATCTGGGAGAAATCCCAAGGGAACACCTGAGTTTAAGTTGAAAGGAACATCAATTTGTTGGTCGTAATCAAACGGTTTGTTGGAGAAAATATTAAAAAAAAAAGAATGTCCCTTATTTTAGAGGCATGTGATGTAGGGAATAATATTATTTCTTTTGGTTCTAAATTAAACAATTTAAGAGAATATCTCCATGCAGAATTAAAAAATGAAGAAGGTTTCTACAAAGATGTTGTAATCACATTTATTTTAAAATTTTATGGTATGACCGAGTTGAAAAGAAAAGAAGAAGACCTACCTTCCCCAACTCAAATAAAACAGATGAAAGTTTGTTAGATAAGAAAGATAAAGGTGCTAAAAGAAATATTGGATGAATGTGACGCTTTGGTCGTAGAAAAGGAAGCACTTTATCACAAATTTATTGAAATAGATCTGGCAGGAACTACAGGGGAGGTCCAAGACCCAAAACTAATTCCAAATTCCATATTTATGACAAGGAAACAGTTTGAGAACACGTGGAAATATTAAAAAGTTTATCATCTAAAAAATTTAATAATATGATTGAATACACTCAATATGAAATTGAAAGTTGGTTGGTAAATTATGTAAATAAAAATGAGGATATTGAATATACACTCCATCAAATTTCGTTTGAATTAAGAGAATTGGAAGGCACAATATTTGATATCAAAGTTAGACAAGAAATAAATGTTGCCCCAATGAAAGAATATATTGAAAATTGGCTAAAACAAGCTCTCATCAATATAACCGAAGAAAATCAGTTAGAGGCAGTTGGTATTGGTCGAGCAACCGTAGCAAGAGATGATACAAAAGGGACATCAACAATCAAATGAGCGAGAGGAGATCCCATCACAGTGAGTAATACATATCTGACGCAACCTGCCTCCCTCGATGGCACAGTCGTTGAACCAGGACCTTCTCACTCTTAGGCCCGAAGGGTCCAAGCCCTTCGTATTCCCCTCGGGAATGATTTACCCACAGGGATACTTCCGCGCGATCCTCCCTTCGGGACTCGGGAGATCGGACCTCGCGATGTCGCGAGGGTCGTGACCATGTTCTTTATCACTCAATCGCCGAATTCCCGAGTGGCGACGGTCAATGGTCAACCTCGGGGGATCGCTACTCGCGATACCGAGTACTTGTATCTCGGAACTCCGAGTGCCGGGAAATGTCAACCCCGACGTGAGGCCACCTGTCTTCCACTAAGTCTCTGGGTCCCACGCTGCCCCGTCACGTCGGGATTTCGCGGTTCGCGGGTCCGCGACTCTAGGTCTCCTGCTGCTGGAAACCCCGAATACCGAAACTCCGATGTTTCCGGATTTGCGCCACCTGTCCCCGTTATAATCAACGGCTCTTATCAAGTCGGGAAATCGTGACTCGTGATTTCAATGGGCATGTGATTCTTGCACTCACCAACCCCGATTGTCGATACACTATGGCCACCGATTTCTGTTTGCACTTAGGGGTTAAACCCTTCGCAGCTTCCCCGCTATCAACAGTACACTGGAGTTCGGGGCTCTCCTTGATCAATTCCAGTCGTCAGTTCTCTTCCTCGAGAGAATCCTCTATTCACCACCTTCGTCCTGTGCAACTGAACCAAAGGCGC
>ML782127.1:203163-252823 GCA_009831015.1 Picea engelmannii | reverse complement strand
CTTTCGGTTGCAGCATCCTCTGCTGAGACTTCCCCTTCATCGTGTCCAGCTTCCTCCTCAATCTCAGGATCGTTGAATTCCTCTGCGTCGGCTCCACGCCTTTGGGTAGTCTCCATATCCTCGAGTCTCTCCCTGAGATCTCGGATTTGACGTTCCATCTCAGCATTACCTGCTGGCCTACCCCTTCTCCTCGCGTCCCTGTCCTCACAATCAGGTGATTGCCTTTCTCTTCTGGGCGGCATTGTGTATCTCCTTCCCTCTGCTTTCTGAACAAAAGGAATTCCAATTCCGGCTCTGATACCACTCTGACGCAACCTGCCTCCCTCGACGGCACAGTCGCTGAACCAGGACCTTCTCACTCTTAGGCCCGAAGGGTCCAAGCCCTTCGTATTCCCCTCGGGAATGATTTACCCACAGGGATACTTCCGCGCGATCCTCCCTTCGGGACTCGGGAGATCAGACCTCGCGATGTCGCGAGGGTCGTGACCCTGTTCTTTATCACTCAATCGCCAAATTCCCGAGTGGCGACGGTCAATGGTCAACCTCGGGGGATCGCTACTCGCGATACCGAGTACTTGTATCTCGGAACTCCGAGTGCCGGGAAATGTCAACCCCGACGTGAGGCCACCTGTCTTCCACTAAGTCTCCGGGTCCCACGCTGCCCCGTCACGTCGGGATTTTGCGGTTCGCGGGTCCGCGACTCTAGGTCTCCTGCTGCTGGAAACCCCGAATACCGAAACTCCGATGTTTCCGGATTTGTGCCACCTGTCCCCGTTATAATCAACGGCTCTGATCAAGTCGGGAAATCGCGACTCGCGATTTCAACGGGCATGTGATTCTTGCACTCACCAACCCCGATTGCCGATACACTATGGCCACCTATTTCTGTTTGCACTTAGGGGTTAAACCCTTCGCAGCTTCCCCGCTATCAACAGTACACTGGAGTTCGGGGCTCTCCTTGATCAATTCCAGTCGTTAGTTCTCTTCCTCGAGAGAATCCTCTATTCACCACCTTCGTCCTGTGCAACTGAACTAAAGGCGCTATCCCTCCAGAGCTTTCTCCAACTCGAACTCTTTCAAGAGGCTCTTCGAACACACTCCTTGTGCTCGGTCTTCAATTACTTCTGAAAGTGTTGAAGACTTCTGAGTCCTGAGCATCCACGCTCGCAACAGGTTCAACTCTCTCCTTCTCCGACTGGCTACTGAGACTCCTATCCAACCTGCACTCTCCTACACGGCTTGAACAATCCCGACTTACTCTGGGAAAATGAGAACAAAGGTTCAGCTACTTGGCCTCCTCGACGCACTCTATGCGGAGGGATTCAACTGCACTCTATGCAGGAATCTCCTGGCTCAAGCAGAGAAACAATTGAAACTCATTCTCTTAGGTTCCTAACCTGATATGCAATCACATAAGCAGCATATAACAAATAAGCATAGAAAGAAGCAAACATACACAAGCATAATATCAGCAACACACAGAGATCAAACGCGTCCATGGAATTGAATCAGGGCTCTTCCTATTAATTCAATAACTGTACACGGAGGGTTCTTTACAAGCTCTCTGCTCTGCTCTCTTCTTCTTCCTGTCTGAATGAATGAGAATAATAATCTACAAAGATACAAGGAAGGGTGTCTATACTCTGTTTTCCCTCTCAAACGGTGACTGTCTAATCTACAGTTAATTATCCTATCTACCTGCACTAAATCTAAGTAAATGCCTCAGCTACCTAAGGACGAGAGCTTATCCGCTCAAGTTTCGTTACAATCTATAAGTACGCTTCATCATATCAAAACATTAATGCTTGGCACAGCCATATATTACAATGGTTCAAAATTTGGATGCTGGCGCTTTCCAGCTGTTCCTTTTCCTCCACGCGCTGGCTCGCACGATGTAATTCGGATGCTCCTGCATCAATATCACATTCTCCCCATTTCATTTCTCTTTCCTTTCAGAAAATCATTCAGTTTTGTTTTATGTCTCAAGAAAAACATAATTGATTTATTGATCCTTCTTTTTTGTCTTGTTTTCAGTTCTAGCCTTGCCCCTGTTACTTTTAATTATTTTAATGTCCATGGGAGCATGATCCTGGTCCAAATTTGGACAAACACACTTTTATTTCCAAGACTATTAAAGACTTGTATTATTTCTTTTTAGAAATCCCAGAGAACTACTTCGGGGATAAACTTTAATTATATCTTTTAAAATTCTAGTTTTTTAGCATTGGATATTTGAAGTTTTACAAGGAATTGAACCTAGGTGGGGAGGATAACAACCATTACTCCCAACCACCCAAGCTACATCCAATGGACATCATATTCTCTTATGTTATCAATGAAAAGACTCTTGTAAAGTTCTATGATATGTGGGCCCTTCATCTTTCTTTCCTTCAATGTGATCAAAAATATTTTAAAATGTTATGGACGTGAAAATAATGTTATATTTTCTCTAGTTGTTTTCTTTGTATCATATTTCTGCAAACATATTATTTTATGAGTGAAGGTTCCTAGTCCATTTCTCATGAATTCTTGATGCATGTATATTCTTTTCAATATTTTCATTTATTTGAATGATAAAGATTAGAAGTTTGTTATTTAGCACTCTCCTATTTTAATATCTCTATATCAAGTTATTCAAAGATAAATCTATAAAGAATACATAAGAGTACCACCTCTATAAAAATGCAGGGGGATTCCTATCCTTGTGAGGTTTTTGTTTTGATCTAAACCAATTCAAACATCAAAAAGCTTGCACATTGGCTTGCCAAAATTCAAGAACATGATTTCACGATCACAAATTCTAATACAATGAAGGAACGTGATCTATCCCTACACCTGGCTCAACATCCTAAACCGGGATATTATTCTGAGAAAAATGAAGATGTCGTGTCTGCATTATTCCTAATTGAATATGGTAATCCTTATTTAGCGGCACATCCCTAGTATCGAGACATAATTTATTATTTACAATATGAGAGATGTCCTAATAATATTGAGCACCGTGAATGAAGAAGGACTCGATGTTACATTGTTTTGATGATACATCAACCCAAATGATTTTGAAAGAAATTCATGGATCAACAAATTCTGATATTCATATTGGTGGACACTTTGCTGCCAAAGCCACTGCACATAAAATTTTAAGAATTGGTTATTATTCGCATTTTGTCTTTATGGATTCATATAAGTTTGTACAAGCTTGTGTTGAATGTCAAAAGGTTCTTGGTAGTTAAAAAATATATGTTGTTCCTTTACAACCAGTCTTACCTGATTTTCCTTTCTCTAAATGGGGATTAGACTTAATTGGACCAATCAATCCTTCATCTTTTGTAGGTCATATTTTTATTCTAACTGCTACATACTACTTTATGAAGTGGACTAAAGCAGTTCCTCTTAAGCATGCGCAAGATGAGCAAATTATCTCCTTTGTAGAAATGAATATATTTTCTCCTTTTGGTCTTACTATTGAAATTATTTATAATAATGGACCAGCACACATATCTGGAAATTTGATTCAATTTCTTAATAAATTTGGAGTGAAAAATTTCACTTCATCAACATATTACCCTCAAGGAAATGGGTAAGTTGAGTCAACAAACAAAAAATAGTTAAAATTCTCAAGAGGATCATTAATGACAAACCTTGCTTTTGGCACACCTTATTGAGTTACGCATTATGGGAAGATCCTACCACCACGAAAACAAGTACAGGTCATACTCCTTTTCATTTTTTATATGGCCAAGAAGTTATCATGCTTCTTGAACTTGAGCTTAGTTCTTTCAGATTAGCCTTACAGGTTGAAGAATTAAACTCCACCGATGTCCCTCAAAGACTACATGCTTTGTTGGCTTTAGAAGAATAGAGAAGCTATGTTCTTGATAACCTCAAAAAAAGACAACAAACTATTAAAGAATATTTTGATAAGAGGGATAAATCAACTACTTTTGTAGCTAGTGAAAAAGTACTTTTATGGGACTTTGTGCATGCTGATAAAGGTAAGCATTCAAAGTTTTAGAAATTATGGCTAGGTCCTTACATAATCTCCCTTGTTGTTAAAAACAATTCTTAATTACTCAAAGATGAAGACGGATAATTATTTTCCTATACGAATAATGGTTTGCATATGAAACACTATGTTGAACCTCGCTGATTTTTATTGATTATATATGCAGTGTTTCTTGTATATATATGATTTTGGTTTGTATAGCATTTTGTTTTTCTTATTTTCATTTTGATTTTATTTTCTTTTCTTTTACTCGAGTTCGATTTCAAAGATTTTAGTCAAGCAGTTGGATCATTCAAGTTACAATACTTTTCATTGGTTTGTAAAACTTTTTTTTAATTTAACTTGAAGGATGAAGAACACAGACAACAAAATATAAATGAATTATATTTCTTGTCTGCAATGTTATTTGTTGAGTATTTGTCGAACCAACTAAATTACCTAGCTGCAGTTTGATTGTTACAACTCTTCCATGTTTTCTTCTTTCCCATTCTTCCCTTCCATGAGTGTATTCATTATGAGCATACTTGAAATTTTCATCAAAATTATGTTGAAACATCATTTCCTAAGAAGAAGAAACAATCAGCAAGGCAAAATTCAAAATTTCAAAAAAAAAATGAAACATGATATTCTGAGTTCTAGTCTACTAAAAGTAGACTACCCTGTGGAGTCGCCATTTGTTGACTCGTGATTCGTCACCTAGTATAAGAGCTCGCAAAGAGTTGTGAAGCCTATATATATTTTAGAAATATTAATAACTATAATAGGTGGGGTCCCCTAAGAGAAAACACTGGAATGATAAAGTCCTAGCATGACATTGTCTCTCCACATTTTGGCATGGCATCAGTTTTGAGGCAGTATTTTAAATACGACATTTAAAATCAGTGGTTTAATGATTCCTAGCATCCTATGATATTTTATGAATGAATACATATATGCAATATAATGAATGATATTAAATAGATATATATGTTTGGATCATGGATTAAAGGCTCATACAAAACACTTGTTTGTATAGCTAGCAAGTATGTTGTGTGGTAGTTTTAAAAGGAATAAAAAGTGATCGAAATGACATTTGATAAGTTACAAAGTTACTTGGTTTTCTTCTCAAGTATTATGGTAGCATTGAGCATGATATCCTCGAAATTATTTATTCGCAAGAAGTTATCGTCCTTTGTTTTCCTACGTGATTATATGCCTAATTAATAAAAAGTTTAAAGTTTTAATGCTTATACTTACCATGGTATTTAAGGTATATCGATCTTGAATTTTTGAGTGGCAGAAACTTGTGAAGAGTTATATGGGGTTTTAATTTTGGTTTTAAATATAACATATATATGTTATAAGGTGATTGCATATCATATGGGTTGGTTATAATTTAAGGTTCAGATTTGGAAATATTCATATGAATGTGTGCATTGATATGGCATAGTTTGAATAGTTGATATGGGGTCGAATATCAACATATGTGATTGATGAGATAGCCATGCAATCAAGTTGAGGGGGCGTGGGCATTAATGATGCTAGGCCCATGTCCTAACACCTTTGTTGGGCTAGGGTTCTTGTCATTTCATTTTGGTTTTTGACTGTGAAGAGGGAGCTGCAATTCATCTTGAGAAATCGACCCTCCTATTTGTTGCTACAATTGTCTCAGCCCTGAGTGTTGGTATAAATTGACCATTGTGACAAGGTAAGTACTCACCAGCTTTTGAGAATATTTTTCAAGTAATTTTGCTATTAAAAGAAGTAGTTTTGGCTCTAGTTAGATTGTAATGAGTGTGAAAGTTTTTCCTCTCCCTGTCTTTCACTCATAAGAAATAATTTGAAAAGACAAATTATTTTAGCAATTGGTTAATGTCAATTTATAGTGATGACTATCACTTTTTATATATGTGTTGTTTCTCTCTTGTTTATACTATAATTTTTCATTGTGTGCATTACTGGAAAACATTTTACTTTTTAAAAGAAAGCGGATGATAAGAAAATGGGTTAAACCCAACCCGGTCGGTTAGCTCAAGTGGATAAGTGTCGTTGTTTGCTCGAATGAGGTTTCAGGGTCGAATCCCTTGCCAAGAGCATGTTTAGGGTCTCACTTGATGTCCCCATCGGGTTAGCCTCGTAATCAGGTCGAACAGTTTACCCCATTTACCATCCACGAAATGTGGGGAAGTACTCGAGGGTTTCACGTGATGTATTCCCAGGAAAAGAACAAAAGAAATAAAATGGTTTGTACCCATCACTATTATTGTTATCACATACGAAGGCTTGTTGGGGGTTCGAACTTGAACTTGTTTTAAGTATAAATTGGTGATCTCTTTTTGTCTTCTATTGGAAAGAATGTGTTGTATGCCCAACAGTTGCCTTACCCTCTGTTCAAAGGGTTATAGCTTGTGAATGAATTTATTTGGCTGCAGTCTTGATACAACCTGTTGGTCCTAAGGTCTGCATCTGACTGCTAAACGGAAAAGCTAGGCCACCTATCAGTTTTGGAATGATTATTCTTTAATAAGTTGGTTTCTTTGGTCAGCTTAAGGATAGGTTTTCAAATATGGTACTCTGGTTGGACAGGCCACACAGTATAAAAGTAGGTTCTCCTTTGCTAATAGTATGGGTTTTAATAGACATTTGGGGATATGAAAAGACAAACATAGGAAACAACAACATGCAATGCAGTGAATCACTTGTTGTGTGAAAACTAAGACTTAAAATAATATCTCAAGACTTAGGCAAATATCTAGATGCAAATCATCTGATAGGTTGCAAAATAGTGGATCTTTCACTGAACAATCATTCTATGACAGGTTGCATAATCAGAAAAATATAAACTAAAACAATAGATGAAAGAATAAGGAAATGTACATTGCACACATCACAAAATTTTCTTTCAAGATAAGAATCAACACATAAATATTTGAGTAAGAGAACATAATTGTCATCAACATATATTCACTAGGTAGAAAACTTTACAATTAACTGAGCATGTCCAACCCTTCTGTTGCTTCTACTTTCCTTTGAAAAACTCCCCACCTTAAAACATACAAAGACTGCATATTTATCAGAGTTGCAGAGGTTCTCGTCCACCTGGGACTAAGACTTAACTCTAGACTACTAGGTGTAGAACCAATTATTAACTTAACTAAAACATTGCACGGAGGGCAGCAATGTATACTTTACTCTTGAATTAACCAAAAAGAGTTGTTCGTATCACACAGAAGACCACTTATTAATTCAACCTAAAGAATAATGGAACTGAACAACTGAAAACTACTATTGTCTCTAAGACATAACCGATGCTTGCACTGGATGAACTGGTACTGGAAAAAAAATACTAGGAGTGACAGAACAGAGTTATGTGTCAAGTATTGGCATGCATGCAAGTTGTTTGAGGCCTATAGAGGGTAACTAGATGCACGAGCAGATATTCACACTACCCGATTGAGGAAGAGGCATATCATCTGAAGTGTTCTGGAAGTAATTTGCATCGATCTGGGACCGAGACTTAACTCTTTGTTTGTAACAGAGCTTTCGGTAGCTAAGCACACTCTGTCTCGACCCCATCAGCTGCCATTTGTACCTATGAATAGCTTGGATGGAACGTTTGTCGGCCCAATTTTCATGGAGGGAGATGCGGAGGCAAGAATCCAATAAGACATGAGATGAGTGGACGTGGATTACGTGGAGGTGATAGGTGATAGGGAGAGTATTCTGGGGAACAAGTGGCGATAGTTGAGTGGTAGTGGGAGTGTGAGTGGAGGATAAGTGGCATGTCGGGAGAGTGGCGGTATGAGTGGTAGTTTGGCAGGATTCCGGAGGGGGGGTAGGTGGTAATCATATTAGAGAGGGGGGATCTGAAACCATGAGGAGGTGCCACGTTAGGTGGGCCCGAGCGCGAGGACACCACCATTCCAGACCCCCCCCCCCCACCATTAAAGGTAGAAAGTTCAGGGGGGTCTGAAATCGTGTGAGGACCGTTAATCTGGAGGATGGGGATATCATTGATAGGGATTAGTGCGGGAGTTAGGCACTCCATGACAAAAATTATTTTCTCCACGTCTTTGAAACTCTGAATGTATGGGAACCATCGATCTGGCCTCACTCTCATATCTTCACCGTCCATCATGTCAACCTGTTGTTTGCATGTATTTTGAATCTGACATGGTCTGCTCTGATTGGTTTCTAGCTTCTGTGGAAGCTTACTAAGCTTACAATGGATTTCTCAAACCTGGATATCTCCTGCACACACACAAAAGACTCGGTGGACCTGCTACATGGTTTTTTAATAGCAAATATGATGATGAGTATTTGAAACTCAAACCAAAACATGTGATCATTTTTCAAGAAAGAAAACAAATGGTGCAAAATAAGTACAAATGAGCAAGGGTCATGAAGTTGAATGAAGAAAAATGGAGGATAAGCTAAGAAAGAAACCACAAAACAAAAAATTGATTGATGGATAGGGTAAAGGAGGAATAAGGGAAGGGGTGCAGACCTAGATTACAACATTGTATCCAATTGGGGATAGCACGTTTTCAAGAAAGAAAACAAATGGTGCAAAATAAGTACAAACGAGCAAGGATCATGAAGTTGAATGAATAAAAATGGAGGATAAGCTAAGAAAGCAACCACAAAACTCAAAATTTATAGATGGATAGGGTAAAGGAGGAATAAGGGAAGGGGTGCAGACCTAGGTTACAACATTGGATCCAACTGGGGATAGCACGTCCCTGTGAGGTGTTGAGAACTGTAGATCAGTGCCTGGGATTAAATACTGCTCCAACCTTCCATCACTTACCTTTGTTTCTATCTGTTGGCCCTGTGTATCTGCTATTGTCCCTCAGCCATGCATTTTATTGAATTGAAAGCTGAAACTACACCCCAGTGCCTTTGTTGGGCTATGGAGTCTGTATTCACACACAACTAACTAATCAAATGAAAAAATAAAAGGAAAGTATCTATAGTACAAAAGGGACTTTCCCTCATCCTTAAATAAAATAGTGTTTCAGGAAGCGCCCATTTACTGGGCCTCCGAAGATCTCTACATCATCTAGATTGTTCATGATAAATGTGTTATTGTCCAGAACCTCAACCACATTAAAAGGGCCAAACCAAAGGTTGTCAAACTTATTGTGCTTGGACTTATCATCCCTTCTAGCATCCCACCTCAAGACCATGTCACCCTTTTGAAATATTTTCTTCTTGGTTTTCTTGTCAAAAGTTGATTTGATATTGTTCTGGTATGCTTATGTCCTCTGATCCAGTGCTTCTCTCTTTTGTTGATCTTCTATAATCTAGAATATTCTCCTTTGGATGTCATTTGACTCCTCAATCTCTTCATGTAAGAATTTTAGGACCGGTATACCACGCTGAGTGGGAAAAATAGCATCTATGCCATAAACAAGCTGAAATGGCGAGGTTCCCAAAGACTTCTTGGTGTTGATTCTATCAGCACACAAAGCATACTTGAGTTTAGAGTCCCAGGATTTCTTGTTTTCAGTCAACAACTTATTGATAATCCCGATGAGAGTTTTGTTTGATGACTCTGCCAAACCATTCCCCTAAGGGTAATAGGGTGTGGAACATGTCAAGGAAATGTTGTGACTACCACAGAAGTCAATCATGGCTTTGGACTTGAATGCTTGGTAATTGTCTGTTATAATCTTGTTGGGGCAGCCAAATATGGGAAAAAATATTAGTTTCCAGGAAGTTCATGATCACCTTGTCAGTGGCATTCATGGTGGGCACATCCTCAATCCACTTGGTGAAATAATTGGTGGTAGTGAGGATCCACTTGTGTTGTCCACTGGAGGGTGGATTTATCTCTCCTTTGAAGCCTAACCCACATTGTTGAAATGGACCACTGGAAATGATAGGTTTTAGGGGTAGTGACAGTAACTTTTATTTCCCTACAAATATGACATTCATTGCAAGCCCTAACAGTAGCAAACACATCAGATAAAAGGGTGAGCCAATAGTATCTTTCCCTCAATATCTTGAGAGTTGTGGCCTTCCAGTGTTGGTGTCCTCCACATACTCCTTTATGCATTTCTATTGTGATTTTCTTGGCTTCATTTTCATCAAGGCATTTTAAGAGGATGCCATAAGGATCCCTCCAATAGAAGCTCTAGTTTGAAATGTAGAATTTGATAGCCTTCAATTTGAGAGACCTAGCCTTTGTCTTATTGACATCTAGTGGACATTCCAAATGTTGTAGAAAATAAATGATGTTTTTATACCAAGGTGAAGAGGAGTAGTTTTCAAATACCTGTAAGTTGTCTTTTCTAAGCTGTATGATGGGTGCGTCTGATTGGGTGAAGATTTGATGCAATTCTATCACCTTACATTTTGATTATGATAACAACTTGGAAATTCCTTGTCCTTTGATCAGCTTGGTGGGCTTTATGTGTAGGTCATACTCCAATAGTTTTACAATCCACTTCCCTCTTTCTCCCTCATTGTCTGGCTAGACCAAAATCTCTTTGACATTGCTGCTAGGAACAAAGGATGCTATGCTAGACTGTAACACATAAACCTTGAAGGTCTTAGGTGGTTTGACCAGTGCATAAGCCTACTTCTCTAGTATATAATACTTCATCTCAGCATCCTAGAGATCTATGCTAAAAAAGGCTATGGGATGTTCATGTCCTTCTTCATTTTTCTGCAGTACCACAACAGAAATGGTCTCCTCTAAAGAAAAAGAGAAGATGAATAAATATTTGGTATAGTTAGGGTTGGCTAATACAGGGGCTTCAACTAAAGCCTGCTTGACCCTTTGGAATGTTGATTTTTCCTCTAGTGACCATTTTATCAGAGCATCTTTAGTGATAGGCTTCAGAATTTCAGCAAAATTTGGCACAAAACATCTGAGGAAGTTTATCTTATCAATAAAAGACTAGACAACCTTTTTATTTCTGGGGATCTCAATCTTTTGAATGGAACAAACCCTCTTCAGATAAATTTTTATACCTCGTGCTGATATGATGTGGCCCGAGAGATTCCCTTATAGCATGGCAAAGTGAGACTTCCTAGGATTCAGAGATATTTTGTATCTCCTGTATTTCTTGAAAACCTGCTCCAGATGTTGCAAAAGTTCATCATCAGACTTAGAGAAAATGGTGATGTCATCCAAGTATATAACCATAAATTTGTCCCTTTCTGCCATGAAAGTTATATCCATGTCCCTCTGAAAAGTATCCCGTGCATTCATCAGCTCGAAAGGCATCTTGTCGTACATGAATGTTCCCCATGGGGTGGTGATTTTGTTTTTTATTTATCTTCCTCACACGTTGTTATCTTATTATAACCAGAATATCCATCTAACAAGGAAATTATGTGTGCACCTACTACCCTCTGTAAAATATGATCCATCTTGGGGAGGGGGTAATTGTCCTTCAGAGAACACTTGTTGAGATTCCTGAAATCAACACACAAGCGTATCTCCCCATTTTTCTTCCTTACAGGTACTAATTTGGCCACCCAGTTTGAGTACCTCAATGGTACAATAATCTTGGCATTCAGCATTCTTTTCAGCTCTTTCTCAATTATGGACATTAACATGGGATTAAATTGTCGAATATTCTATCTGAATGGCTTGGAGCCAGCCTTTAGAGGGATCTTGTGTTGGATGATGTCAGTGTCAAATGTCTTCAAATCATCATACGACCAAGCAAAAGTATCAACAAAAAATTTTATGATACTGACATACATGTCATTTTGTTCTACAACTATTGCTTTGGACAACTTGTTGATATTGGGATTCTCAGTGGTCCCAATATTAAATAGTAGGTGGAGATCAAGCATAGAATAGACATACCAAACAACATAAGGCACTGGAAAGTCTTTAGTGATGATCCAGGTCTGCACCTAAATGCTAAAGGGCGAAACTAGGCCACATATTAGTTTTGGAATGATTATTCTTTGATAAGTTGGTTTTGTTGTCCAGCTTAAGGATTGGTTTTCAAATATGGTACTCTGGTGGGACAGGACACGCAGTATAAAATTAGGTTCTCCTTTGTTAATAGTATGGGTTTTAATAGACAGTTGGGGATATGAAAAGACAAACACATGAAACAACAACAACCAATGCAATGAATCACTTGATGTGTGAAAACTAAGACTTAAAATAATATCTCAAGACTTAGACAAATATCTAGATACAAATCATCCTACAGGTTGCAAAATAGTGGATCTTTAACTGAACAATAGTTGTATGACAGATTGCATAATCAGCAAAAGATAAACTAAAACAATAGCTGAAAGAATAAGGAAATGTACATTGCACACATCACAAAATCAGCCTTCAAGATAAGAATCAACACATAAATATTTGATTAAGAGAACACAACTGTCATCAACATATATTCACTAGGTAGAAAACTTTACAATTAACTGAACAGGTCCAACCCTTCTGCTGCTTCTACTTTCCTTCCAAAAAACTCCACCTGATATTTAATATTTGGGCCAATGGGAGGCTTGAAAGTGTTGGTAGATAAGGCTAGAGAATCTGCCTTCTGATTCTGCTCTCTGGGAATGAAGGAAATGTTAAATGCTAGAAAGAAATTATCGATCAAATCCCATACCTCATTTTTGTATTGCTTGAGCCTCTATTGTTTATCTTGATAGATGTTCCTCACTTGATTGATGATCAACTCAGAATCACCAAAAACTTCTAGACAATCAATGGCCATGTCTTTGGTAGCCCTTAATCCCAGCACCAAAGCTTCATATTCGACTATATTATTAGTAGTTTCAAACTCCATCTTATAAGAGAGTATGATTACCTCTTCTTAAGGGGTAATAAGGAGTATACCTGCACTTGATCCATCCTTAGATGAATATCAATCGAAATAAATTTTCCATACGTTGCTTTGTTGACCTGTCATTGGCTGATCTTTGCATTGGCTAACTGATATTTTAGGTTCATCATCATTTAAATGAAAAAAAGATGAAGTGATCACTGACAATATAGGCTAACCTTACCTCTATGTACATTCTCCTATGTTCACCTCCAAACACTAGGATGGTGGCATAAGTGAGGTCCATTTGTAATGATCCTCCAACCTTCTTAGCCCAAGTTTTGGATAAGAGCATACCAAACTTTCGGGGAATGTCAGCCACAACACTGTCCATCACTACACTTTTCTTTGGTAATTATGCCAAAGAAACCACCATATCCTTTATCATTCCCAGACATTTTACTTTCTTAGAATCAAAGGACTACATGTCCTGGTAGGGTTTGGTGATCTCTAGACCTAGTTCTTCCATAGCAACTTTGGGCATGACATTGTGCGAGGCTCCTGAGTCCATAAGACACTTATGCAGGATATTATCATGGACATTTAAAGATATATAGAATGGTGGAGAAGCATCAGATCCATCCTCAATGTGTGGACCCATGGTAATGGTTGGGTTCTCATCATGCAGACTAATTACATCATAAGATACACTAGGAGCAGTTGGTTGCAGAACATTCATGATAGATTTTTTGAAAGGTTCATTCTTCAACAATTTTTTCAAAGGCACGGGGACCTTGATCTTACTTAACTCATGTTCCAGGCTGAAGGAGGTTGGTGGACTATCATCTTCCTTTATTTCAGGGGATGCATGTTTAGATGAGGGAGGTTATTGAGTTTTAGATGACATACCTTTACTTGGATTAGGTTTGGGAGGAACTTTCGCCTGTTTGTTTTGATCAGAGGTAGTGGCTTTGGGAGCCCCTGCTCTTGTCCTCAAATCATATTTCTTCTGGGGTTGACCTTGAATAACTCTCTCTTCCCCTATCTGATTATCAAACTGATTCGATAGTTTTGCTACCTCATATTCTTGTTGTGTTAGGTGGTTGGTATAATAATATGTTTCATTGAAAAGCACAGCAGTATCATCCACGTCATCATTGTTTGCATCCATCTCCTCAAACTGATTGTTTTGGAAAGGAGGAACTACCCTTTGATCATCAACATTCCTCCTTTCTCTCTGCATTATCTACGGGGCATCATTAGGCCTTCTAAACTTTTTTGGATTTCTATTTCCATCCCCTTGAAAAGCCTTGTTTGGTTGTTTAGATTCCCATTTCACCTTAGCTATTTCAGATGTTAGATCCTTCAAAGTTTTGGTCATTTCATCATGTTTGGGATCAGAGGTGGTTGAGTTAGAGGAGGAAAGGGAATCATCTCTCTATTTCTTCTTGTCTTTATCATATCTAGTCTTTAACATGTTTGATGCCAATATTTTAGATTCAACCTCAATGGTTGCTTCTTGCATGGACAACAGTGTGGTAGATCTTCTCTCCCTCGGCAGGAGGGATAACTCTGCATCAAATTCATTGGCATAAGTGATATTGGCAGAGGCTTCAGTTGGTTTGATCTCATCTGGGATTCTACCATACATCTTACTGAATCTCTTGGTGAAATCTAAAATAGATTCACCATTCTTTCTCTTTGGAGCCCCAAACTCAGTGATGTAGTAGAGATAATCTCTCCTATATCCCCATTTATTTATGAAAGATTCATCTAATGCCTAAATATCTACAATGGAGGCCGGAGGAAGACCCCTGAACCATTTTTTGACTTCCCCATCCAGACTCTGCACAAACAACCTCATCCACACATCTGCATAGTCAATGTTAAAGTTTTTTGCAAATATCTAAAAGGCTACAAGATGTTCCTCAATAGTGACATCACCCCCCCACCATTTATATCTTGGTAAATATTTAATGTAATTTGTGGCTAGGAGGGCATGTAAGCCTACAGGTAGAACTAGGGGTGCATATCTGGCAAAAATTATGACATCCATCTTGTTGGCAGCCATGGCTTGGGAAACAGGAATCTGAAGATTTATGGGAGCTACAGAGGTGGATGTTGGACTGGATGATGAAGTAGACTAAGGAGTTGAATATGTCTGAGGTTCCTTGGAATTGTGATTCTTAGGGATAGCAAATTCAAGTTCCTTGCGATGATGAAAGGGAGTAGACTCTTTTTTGCAGCTTTACCCTTGAGGAGGGAGGTATATCTCTGAGCTACAATGGATTTTCTTAATTGCCTTTCTAGCTCAGAGACTATTGTGTTATTCTCAGGATTAATATGAGCCTTGGTGGCTTTGATGTGTTTAAATTTGGATCTTTTGAATCCTTTTCTAGGCGCCAATATTCATTTTGTAAATTCTACTCAGTGGAGTCACCAGGTGAAATATGGCAGTCTGTATGTGTCTGATCTTTGTTCACCATCAAAGGTCATAGCTAATCAATGGTGTTCTCCCAGGGAAATATATTTCGTTACTCCATTCCCCGACAGCGGCACCAAAATATGTTGATCCTAAGGTCTGCACCTAACTGCTAAAGGGAAAATCTAGGCCACCTATCAGTTTTGGAATGATTATTCTTTAATAAGTTGGTTTTGTTGGTCAAATTAAGGATAGGTTTTCAAAGATGGTACTCCAGTTGGACATGCCATGCAGTATAAAAGTAGGTTCTCCTTTTCTAATGGTATGGGTGTTAATAGACAGTTTGGGATATGAAAAGACAAACACAGGAAAAAACAACAAGCAATGCTATGAATCACTTGTTGTGTGAAAACTAAGACTTAAAATAATATTTGAAGACTTAGACAAATATCTAGATGCAAATCATCCGACAGGTTGCAAAATAGTGGATCTTTCACTGAACAATAGATGTATAACAGGTTGCATAATCAGCAAAAGTTAAACTAAAACAATAGCTGAAAGAATAAGGAAATGTACATTGCACACATCACAAAATATGCCTTCAAGATAAGAATCAACACATAAAGATTTGAGTAAGAGAACACAATTGTCATCAACATATATTCACTAGGTAGAAAACTTTACAATTAACTGAACATCTCCAACCCTTTTGTTGCTTCTACATTCCTTAGAAAATCTCTCCACCTTAAAACATACAAAGACTGCATATTTATCAGAGTTGCAGAGGTTCTCATCCACCTAGGACTGAAACTTAACTCTAGACTACTAGGTGTAGAATCAATTATTAACTTAACTAAAACATTGCACGGAGGGAAGCAATGTATACTTTACTCTTGACTTAACCAAAAAGAGTGGTTCTTATCACACACAGAAGACCACTTATTAATTCAACCTAAATAATTCTGGAACTGAACAACTGAAAACTACTACTATCTCTGAGACAGAACCGATGCATCCGCTGGATGAACTGGTAATGGAATAAAAAGACTAGAAGTGACAGAACAGATTTATGTGTCGAGTATTGGCATGCATGCAAGTTGTTTGAGGCCTCTAGAGGGTAATTGGTTGCACAAGAAGATCTTCAGACTACCCGATTGAGGAAGAGGCAGATCATCTGAAGTGTTATGGAACTAATCTGAATCAATATGTCTGTAACAGAGCTTTCGGCAACTAAGCGCACTATGTCTTGACCCCGTTAGCTACCATCTATACCTGTGAACAGCTTTGTTGGAACGTTTGTCATCCCAACTGTCATGGAAGGAGATGTGGAGGAAAGTGTCTAATAGGAGATGAGACGAGTGGATGTGGATTACATGGAGGTGATAGGTGATATGGAGAGTAGTCAGGGGAACAGGTTGTGAGAGTTGAGCGGTAGCGGGAGTGTGAGTGGAGGACAAGTGTCATGTTGGGAGAGTGGAGATATGAGTGCTAGTTTGGAAATAATCTAGAGGGGGGGTAGGTGGTAAGTGGACTATAGAGGGGGGGGGTATTAAACCATGAGGAGGCACCACGTTAGGTGGGCCCGAGCGCGGGAAAACCACCATTCCAGACCCCATCCCCCCCCCCACCATTAAAGGTAGAAATTTTAGGGGGGGTCTGAAATCGTGTGAGGACCATTGATCTGGAGGATGGGGATGTCATCCATAGGAATTAGCGCGGGAGTTAGGCACTATGCGACAAAAATTATTTTCTCCACGTCTTTAAAACTCTGAACGTATGGGAACCGTCGATCTGGCCTCACTGTCAAATCTTCACCATCGATCATGTCAACCTGTTGTTTGTGTGTATTTCGAATCTGAAATGGCATGCTCTGATTATATGCTACCTTCTGCGGAAGCTTGCTAAGCTTACAATGGATTTGTCAAACCTGGATATCTCCTGCACACACACAAAAGACTCGATGGACCTGCTACATGCTTTGCTAGTGGAAAATATGATGGCGAGTATTCGAAACTCAAACGGGAACATGTGATCCTTTTTCAAGAAAGAAAACATATGGTACAAAATAAGTACAGACGAGCAAGGGTCATGAAGTTGAATGAAGAAAAATGGAGGATAAGCTAAGCAAGCAACCACAAAACTCAGAATTGATGGATGGATAGGGTAAAGGAAGAAGAAGGGCAGTGGTGTAGACCTAGGTTACAACATAACCCGTGTCCATGTTTTAGCTCTCACATTTAGTTTGACTCTGTCTAAATCCTCGACCCACATATCAAAGCAATGAGTGTCGTTGTTTTGGGTTTGTTGAAGGAAAAATCACATTATGTGCTCAGCATTAACCTTCCTCTATGAAAGATTTTATCCAAGCCTCATTTATTTTCTCCTTGGCTACAAGAATAAACCCATTGTTTTAGTTAAAATCCTTATTGACTCGCATGCCCATCTTTTCTCTATTCATAAATGGTCATGATTTTATGAAATGGGTATGGCAAAGTAATTGGTATAAGTTGAGTTTGTATGGCAATTGTTGGTTTTCCATGTATGCAGTGTTTTAATATTATGTGGAATTTGAGTCAACCCTAGTTAATGAGTGGTAGTTGGTTGGGCAATGGAAATGAGTTTGAATGACATGTCAACTGAGTTAAAGTTTTGATTTTATTGCATAAACTTTACATTCTTCCCCTCATTATTTATATAACTTTTCATACATTTTTTCCCTTTTATCACAATCATTTATATTTCCTTATTCCATGATATTTTCCCCCTGTTTATGTAATAAAAGGGTATGTTGAATTTCCTTATACAGCGGAGAAGTATAGAAGAAGAATTTTAAGATGATTTATTAGATATTTGTTGGGACTATTGCAAACTTGTATATATGGCATTCATATTACTCCCAGGTCTATTGATAATGTATGGACAACTTGATATTATTTTTTGAGTGGGTATGGTAATTTGGTTGTTGTAAACATTATTCTTACAAAGTTTTAGCATATGATATATGGTCAAGACATTGGTTTGTGAAGCATAATGATTAAGTTGAGAAGTAGCTTGGGGATTTTCTTAAAACAATTACATGTTGATTGTATTGTGGTTTTGTAATGGAAAAAGTTTACAAGTCTAAAAAATATGTACATGAATGTTGATTGAGTTTAAATATTGAACATTATTTTTCAGTCATTCATTTCATTATGTACCACTTTATGCAAAATACATCCCTTTATCATTTATTCATGTCATATATATTTTCTTGTACATGCAATACCTTGTTCAAAAGAGATGTAGATTGTTCATAGACATAATTTTACAATAAATATACAGTTCAGATTTTGAAAGTTGAAATGAAAAGATGGGTGTATGTTGAGTTATGGATTTTCTTCCATGTCTTACATTATTCATATTCCATTGTTCCCTTTTATGCTTGAATTATTGTGTTATTCGCATATCCATAACTAAGTAATATTTAACAAGGTTTCAATGGATGTTTATCATGTTGTGTCTTGTATTTTACTTAAGAATTTTTCACTAATTGAAATGATGATGGCAATTACATGAGCTTTTTTAGTCAAGGGAGGAACAGAGGAGTAAACAGAGGGAGAAGAGGAAGAATGCCAAATGTATTTTGGAAACAAGGGAGGCACAAGAGAATGATATTTTCCATTCACTTTAATGTTCATTCGAAGGAATTTAATCAGCTAGTACAAACGGGGTATGTGAACCTTGGTGGAAATCCTGCATTGCCTCAATCCCTAGTTCCTCCTAATGCTCCTTTGTAGCCACACCCCAACATTGTAGACTTTCTTGATCCCCCTGTCCATCCATTCAGTGACGATTGGGATAATAACCCTATAAATCCTCCCTCTTGTATGGCTCAATGGCCTGGTAATCCTCCTCATCCTCCCCTCCTCTACATTTAGTACGACATGTTGCATCAGCTGCCTCCATGGCCCATTCACCTCCTAAATATTGCAAAGTTCCTCCCCATGAACTCAACATAGACAAAGGAAAGAAGCTTGCTACCTCACCTATCTATGAGGAATCCCAATCCTCTTATATACATTCCAAATAGCAATCAACAAAAGAAAACAATGGAAAATGAGAGATTACCTTCAGTGACATGCACCCTTAAATAGTTAAGTTGGATGAGAAAAAGTATTATTATGAAGAATTTCTCAATCTCAAACCGGATGTGTCAAAGGGTAGAAAGGAAAGATAAGAGTTTTTCAAAAAGAAATACTGCCACCTATTTTGATTTGTATTATGAAATTGTTGTTTAGACACTCAATACATTATTTGGGACAGACAGCAAGCATATAATATTATTTTTGGAAACTTTAAATATCTGAGAATGTAAGTTTTCACAGTTAGACATAATGTTAGAGAATATTTATGGATAAACACTTTGTACATGGTTTTGAAATGTCAAACATTTCAAGTGGACACTCCACCCATCGTCAAGGACAACAAAAAGCTCATTATTTTCATTATTCTCATTTTTATATTATATTATATCATATCAATATTATGTTCCATTATTAATTGGTAATCTACACCAAGGACATTTTTTTATTTTATTTTGACTAATCCAAACACGTCAATTCTTCATTATCCCCAATATTATTAAATATTTGAAATCTTTCTAATATTATGATTAATCCATCTCCACCACTTTACAATACTTTTTATTCTTCCCAACTCAATACTTATGCTCAACGGCTAATTTTATCTTTCTGAATATTTATTTTCTCACTAAATTAATTTATCACCTTTATTTAATCTCAACGGCCATATTTTAATTATTTTCCTAATTCTTATTCAACGGTCACTTGCCTATCCACCTCCTTAAATACAAACCTCGGCACTCTTTTCCTACATGTGATATTTTTGTTGTCCCTGATGATGGGTGGAGTGTCCACTCGAAACGTTGGACGTTTCAAAACCATGTACACATTGTTTATCCAGAAATATTCTCTAACGCACCTTTAAATATCATAACATTTTAGTATTTTGGGAGATACAAGTGTTTGATTATTTGGTATATTTTGGATGTGTATCTTATTTTGATATATTTCATGATGTTGGTATATTCATATTGTTAATTAATTTTTGGAGTTACAATGGAATATTTGGAATAAAAGGAGCAAAGACCTAGTGGGATCCCACCTATTATTTAAATATTTATTACCCTTATAATAAATAAAGTTGTCTTCTCCTAAATAAAGTTAATTAACTTTTTAAAACAAAAGGTAGTTGAACTACCCAACTACTTAATGAAGATATAAAATAAGGAGAGAAAGAGGAAGAGGGCATGAGAAAATAGAGAAGTAAATCTTCTGATAAGGTATGCTTTAAGCCTCAAGTGAGATTATTATTTGTTCATTCCATACTGAGTTTTCATTAGAGTTGAGTTATCTTCTTGACAATGGGGTTATTCTAAAGGTGGAAAAGAAAAGGCTAGGAAACATTGATTGGTGCTATGCTCCAAGGTCATTCATTTTATTGAATGTACATTTGGTCTTAGTTAGAAGTTATAAAGTCATTCAGTGTTAATTAATGCTAGTTTTGCAGAAATCAAAACAATGATGCACTTGTAGCTTGGATTGATCCAGGCCGGTTTTATGTTCTGGTTTTCATTTTTTTGACACTATTTGTCTATGTGTGAGTCAAATAACATATTGGACTTCCAAGAATTACACTGGTCCAAGTCCTTGCAGGGACTTGAAGAGATAGTCTCACTTGTAACTCAGATTGATATTAAATAAAAGATTTGTTGATTTCTTCTCACTTATGGGACATTTTTTATTTTGATTTCCATATTTGTTCTTTATTTATTTCATGTTTTTTTTTATTTACTTGTTTACATAAATTCATTCACTTTGCATGTACACTTTTTTACTTACTTCATATTATTTCAAATAAAAGACATATAAAAATTACATATTTATAAAATAGCATCAGATCCAAGAATCACATTTCTTGAGGTCTAATCAAGATTTTTGACGTGCTATAAACCTAGGGTTATAATCCTGTCTATCTCACATAGTTGAGGAGATTCGAAAATGTTTGAGTACGGATTTTTCCATTACTTGTATCAACAAGTATGAGACTTGATTCATTTCAATGGTTTAGTGATGCATATATTGGTTCACAAATTGAAGTTGTTGTGAATTACAAAGAACTCAATGATGATGATGATATACACAACACATTCCATTACTATTTTTTTCATTGGAAGCCCCAACAACATAGGTTACAAATTCCTAGTTGATGATTTGGTCATATCTCAAGATCTTTGAACTAGGTATTCACGAGTTTTGGTAGAAGGAAGTACTAAATTGGGATAGACACTCACCAAAAATCTCCAATACCCAGACCAGAATTTAAAATAAATCTATTATTTATCATACATGTAGAAGTTGTTGCGAACTTCCAGTCATGTTTGCCACGAATCGTCAGTCATGTTTGTTGTGAATCGCTAGTAATGTTTTGTTGTGAATCTATCATGATGTTACAGCTTTGTTGAAAGTTGTAATGGATATAGAAAAGAAAACATGACCTATAAAATGTTGAGGTACCACTAGATGGATCAATTACATTTCCTACAATGAATTTTTCAGTCATGCCTAGCTAACATAATGATGATATGTGCCTCAAGAAAAATGAAGACTTTGAAAATGGATCAGTTATCACTTTAAGTGATTTCTTTTATCATTACAATGTTCTACTGACAGCATGCTTGGTTAATATGCATTGGAAAAATAAAAGTATCATTCAATATGAATCCTTGCGACTTGGTTCAACTAACTTTGGAAGACAGATACAGAGGTACAAGTTGCATGAAGACATGCAACATCTTCAGTTGGGGAAAGATGATGGGCCTCATAATTGTCATATTTATATACCTTATTTTCTCTATTTCTAAACCCTTTTTGTTTACCTGTAACTCTGTCTTAAACCTTTTTAATGCTCAAACGTTGAATTTTGGTTGAAGGTGTTTCTCCATTACATTTATTAGTATTTCATTGGATTTTTGGATAACATTAGGGAAGTAGTGTATTTTGCATTTACTTTTTATTAATGACTTATTTGTGGATAAGCTACTATAGGTCAAATCCTTCAAATCTGAATGTTGTAAGACTATAGGTGTGTATGCTATGGATCCATGATATCCTATCTTCCATATCTTAGTTTGTTGCAAATTTGTGAACTATGGTTGTTGCAAATCATTTGCCATGGATCTAAAGGGGAGAATAATCATCAAGCAGCTAGTTTGGAGATTGGTTAATTAAATAACACTCAACATGTTGCAACAATTAAGCACAAGCTCCAGACACCAACACACTACCATTTGGTCAAAGATATTGTGTTCATATTTAAACCAACAGTTAGAATACATTTGGAGTATAAAATCAATGAATTAGCAAAGATTCCATGAATTCAATGCTACAATCACTTGGGGAAGGCAACAAATGATGAAATTTGTCATTTTAATTATTGTTGGGAGGGTTTATAGAAACCCACATGTCAAAATCCGTTTTTTTACATACCTATGAGTTCCAGATTCATTTGGGTAGCTACAACTCATGTGTATTGGTTAATAATAGATTGCTACAGCTTCCTTATAACCAAAATCCTCCACGGCTGCTTGGATAAAAAATGCAACAACATTACATACAGGTTTTATCATCTTGATGGCTCAACAAATGCATTTATGAGTAGCAAGAATCTTGGATCTAAATTTAGATAGTCGTTATTTTTGTTTCAAGCAAGATCATGTATAAAAGAGACTAAGATCTCTATTCTTAGAGGAGTACACTTAGAGAAAACAGTCCAAGCCATCATGGCATAATTGTAAAGCTTGTAGAGATCTCATCTCTTAATTTTAAGCCTGATAGTTTTTTGTTTTGTCAATTCAATTTATAGCTTGTTAATTTTATGTGCTTATGTTTTAATTTAGTTCATGTTATAGTTTTAGCTCAGTACTTTGTTCTGGAGGTAGAGCTCACTCTGTGAGAACATAGTGTCGTTAATGTGTGTTTATTTTAATGCATGTCTATTTCTACAATTTTACTTTACAGTCTTTTAATTCTGCAACGTCATTTCCTTTCATAGATTAAGTAATGTAATTTTCTTTCTTATATTAAGCAATAGAAGCATATTAGAAATCAAGTGAAATTAAAGAACATGGATCCTGCACATATTTTGCATGACATCTCACAAGCGTTAGGACCCCAGGTTGACAATTTAATGATAATCTCTTTAATTATTCTTGTTGCAATGAAGAGGGAATTAAAGATCCTTTCACCATGCATAGAAATATCTTGGGATTTTGCAACACCTTCTAATCAACTAGATGGTGAAACCTTGTCTACCTTGATTACACTGTAAAGATCATGTAATTTCAATGAGTTGTGGAATATTTTATAAAATGTAAAAATGTTGGCATGGATGGAGGTAATAAACCTTAATATTTATCCACCATTCATTATGGTTGGAATTTCACATTACCTATTTGGACCAACATGGTAGACTTGATAACTAATTGTGATGAAAATCAATGAAAACATCTAGAGGCGAGACCTCTTAGGGAGTCACAACAATCCCCAAAACACCAACTATAATGGGGAATGATTTGTTTTTTAATGCCTCCCACGGTAAGCTTATCCAACCCTACAACTCATGTGTTACCATGGTCAAGTGAGACGACAAAAAACTGGAAGTCAACCACCCTACTAATTATCCACAACCAATTATGCAGTAGAACCAACAAACAACTCGTTTACCACACCACCATTTGGATGAAATGACACTCCCATCTACAAAAGAAGTGGAGGATATGGCTCATTGTAGTCATTGAACTAGCACAATGGAGTTGACAACTAATTTTAATGAAAATCCATAAAAGCATTGAGATGCAAGCCATCTTAGGGATCCAGAACAATCCTTGAAACCCCAAGTAGAATGGAGAAGGATTTCTCTTTTAGTGCCTTCTATAATGATCTTGGCCAACCTTACAACTCTTGTCAACTCATATTCCTTAGCATTTATGATCCTTATAACATGTAACCCTTTACTCCTATAACCCTTATAATTTCTAGCCCTAAAATGCTTATTCATTATAACCTTTATATCTCCAATAACGTATCTTATACAATATCACCCCTAAACCATGTGACCCCTAACCCTTGTAACCCCTAAATATTATAACATGTACCCCTAACCATTATCACACCTTCAACATGTAACCCATATAACCTCTAAAACTTAATCCTATTCTACTGCCTAACCCCTAACCCTTATACTACCTAACTATTGATCTCAAACCTCAATAAACCCTATCATATATCTCATATAACCTCTAAAACTTATAACACATAATTGTTATAACTTATGACACCTATTACCCCCAATACTTAACCTCCTTAACCATAACAACAACTATCAAGCCTAACCAAAAACCCTTATACCACGATAACACCTAACCAAAATAATCCCTATCATGACTTACATCTAAGTCTCATAGTCCATGATACCTATAAGAACTAATGCCTAACCACTAACACCAATAAGTCATAACCCATATAATCCCAAAACCTTGCTCATAAACCATATAACCCTTATTCCTTGTAACCTATATCCCGTATAACCCTTAGCTCCTAACTCCTATGAGCCTTAACCCCTGGTCCGTATAGAATTTGATCCTTATAACCATTAAATCCTAACCACTGATGTGTAATCCCTATAATCCTTAACCCGTATAACCCATAAGTCCAAACAATTATAATACCTGACCCCTACAACCCCTGTAATGATCAAACTATATAGCTCACATTTCCACTAACTCATGTAACCCCGCACTTCTTACCCCTTTAACCCCAACTCCTAACCCTTATATCCCCTATAATCCCTAGCCTTAAACCCATACCAACAATAATCATTAAAAAAACTAAGATATGCTTAATTAATGGCATCTTGGAATTATTTTTATGACTATATAAAAACCTCCTTAAATATTATTATCATGATGCCTTAATCACTATCAACCCTTTAGCATGCAACCCTTATAACCCCTATCTCTTACAACCCCTAACCCTTTTGATACATAACCCCAAATTTCTAACTTTTATAGCCCCTATCCATGAACCATTATAATCCATATAACCCATAACACCTATAACACCTAACTCTTATGGATTATTACACCTAACCCATGTAACATTTATAGCCCCATAAAATGCATAAACCTTATAACCCCTCACCCTTATAACCATTAAATCCTTAACAAAATCACCCATGTAAAACTTGATCCCTATAACTAACCCATAACACTTACCCATATAAACCTTATAATATCCAAACATTATAACACCTATCACACATAAATTGTAACCCATTAAAACTCTAACTGATGTAAACCTAAAGCCCTTTAACCATTATAATCCTTAGCTCCTAACCCGTGTAAGAACTATAAGATATAAACCTTATAAAACTCATCACCACTAACCTTTATATAACCCTTATATATCCTAACCCCCGTCACTAAAGTACCCTATAACAATTTAACCCAACCCTTATAATGTCCATCCCTTATAAACTCTAACATGTAACCCACACAACCCATAAACTAACCCCTATAAACATTAACCTATATAAACCTAATATTGTATTGCTATGAGTAATAAATGTTAACCTATATCTCCAACCCCTTTAACCCCTCTTAACCCCTTTAACTCATATAACCCCTAACCCCTATAACCGCTAACATGTATGACCATAAACACCTAAAACCATTAACCTCAAATCCATGTAAACCTTATAAGATGTAAAGCATACAATAGATGTCACTTTTAACCACTAAACCATGTCACCCCCAACCTGTAAACCTTAAACCACGATACCTTATAACTAGTAACACTTATAACCCCTAATACTTAGCATATTAACGTTCGACCATTATAAGACCTAAACCTTATCACCTACATCACCCATAAACTCTATAATCTTGAACCTTTATAACAATTATCACCCATAATACATTTAACTCCTAACATATAATCCTTAATCCCTCCAATCCTTGTCACCACTAATCGCTTTAAAGTCTAACACATAACCCTTAACACCCCAACCCATATAACCCACCCCCAGACTACTAATAAATATAATCATGCATAACCCATTGTGACTTCCACAGCCACAAACCCCTAACCCTTAAGCTCATATAACCCCTAACAATAATCACCTCTATCGCTCTGACATCTTTAACCCCTATCACTATTAACCCATAACCTCCATAACACATAACCAGTATAACTAGTACCTTTAACCCCTAACTCCATAACTCCATTAAACATTAACCCATATAAACCCTATAACCCTAACCTATATAACACCTAACATTTATAACCCTTATAAATCCTAATCATACCAGATCACGTAACCTCTATCATCCTCTATCCTAATTTATATAACACTTAACATGGATAATGACTAATCCTTACAATGTATCACATTAACCATATAATTTTAACCCCTTCAATCCATAAACCAAAACCATTATAATTAATAAACACCTAATTAACCATATAACCCCTAACAACCCTAACCCATAGCCACTAATCTCTATAAGCCCTAAACCTTATAACCTCTCTAATTCCTTCCCTTTATAACTTCCCTTGACTCATAAACCCTATAACCCATAAACATTATAATGCATATCACTCTTAACTCTTGCAATCCCTTACCCTTACTTTTAATTTCGATAATCCTAACTCTTATTTCCCATAATACATATAACCCATGGTGTCCCTTGTAACCTATAAACCCTATAACCACCATAATCCATTACAATTTGCATATACCCTAACCCCTAGGATCCATAATCTTAACACCTATCACCCTTATGTAGATTCTAACCTTATACAATATCTACTGCAAATATATATTCAGTAAAAGAATAGAAAAGATACAGTGACAAATACAAACATTACATAGAGATTTTTCCCTGGAAACCCAAACCGGGAAAACCAGCATATTCTATATTCATTTATGTATTACATTATTTACAATACAATATACATATAGGAGCCAGTGGCATCCAAAAACCTAACCCAATGACTTGGATTAGTCCACAACCCTAATTCCTTAACCAGAAATAGAAAACCATCAGCAAAAACCATGTGCCAAAAAACCACCTAAATATGTGACACGTTTCCCGAGGCAGAAATTTTTTTCTCGGGGCGCTACCACTTGTTGTTTTCTTTGCATATAGGGGGTTGTAGGGTTACATAGTCAACCATCCAGGGCAGCAATGCCCATGGATCCTCTACACCAAGAGAACTTCTTAGTGCTCACTGATTTTGTTAATGAATCTGCAACATTCTTCAAAGTGTCCACCTTCACCAGCAATACTTTCTTTTCTTCAACCATGTCTCTCACAAAGTGATATTGAATATCAATATACTTTGTCTTTGAAAGATGAGTTGGGTTCTTTGCCAAAAAAATCACACTCTGACTGTCACAATCTATCCTTACAGCTTGTTGTACCAACCCAATACCTGAACACAATCTTTGTAACCATATTGCTTCCTTACTTGCATGAGTGGCTTCCATGTATTCAACTTCTGCAGTTGAAAGTGCCACTACAGCCTGTCTTTTGCTCATCCAACTTATTACTCCTCCAAACAGATTAAACACATACCCACTTTTATATCTCCTACGATCCATATCTCCAGCCAAGTCTACATCCACAAAGCCATGTATATCCACCACTCTGTCCAATATTGGTCTTCCTTTGTAGCACAATCCATAGCTAGCAGTGCCACACAAATACCTAAAAACCCTTTTTATTGTTGTCCAATGCTCCTTCCTTGGTTTTTACATACACCTGCTCAAAACTCCCACTATATGTGTAATGTCCGATCTAGTACAGACCATTGCGTACATCAAACTGATAATTGCACTCGCATATGCAACATGAGACATGTCCTCCTCCTCTTCATGTGTCTTGGGACACTGATCCACAGATAACTTTACACCAACAGGAATAGGAACCTTGAACGGTTTACATTCCTCCATAATAAACCTCTGCAATATTGTCTCAACATATTTTCTCTGATTTAACCAGAGTTTCCTCCTTTTCCGATCTCTTTTAATTTCCATGCCCAAAATGAAATTTGAAGCACCAAGATCCTTCATGTCAAATTTAGAGGACAACTTAGTTTTCACATCCTGGATAATCTCCTTGTTGTTTCCTATCAGCAACATGTCATCCACATACAATACCAAATAAATCAAATGATCACCAATTAATTTAAAATACGCACAGTGATCCTCTTTGCTTCTTGTGAAGCCAAGTCCCAACATATAAGTATCAAATTTTTGATACCACATCCTTGGTGATTGTATTAAACCATACAGGGACTTTTTCAGCTTGCATGTGTGCTCCTTCTTTCCCTTCACAGCATAACCTTTTGGTTGCTTCATATAGATCTCTTCTTCCAGATCCCCATGTAGGAATGTTGTCTTCCCATCCATTTGTTCTATTTCAAAATCAAATGTAGCAGTAACAGATAACAGAAATCTTATGGACGTTAACTTGGCAACAGGAGAAAAAAATCTCACCAAAATCAATTCCCTCAACCTGGGAATAACCCTTTGCTACTAACTGAGCTTTGTATTTCTCCATTGTTCCTTCTGCATTCAGCTTCTTTTTAAATACCCATTTTCTTCCAATGGGATTTCTTCCACTTGGAAACTCCACTATATCCCAAGCCTCATTCTTATCCAAATATGTCATTTCTTCATTCATGGCCCTTTTCTAGAGATTTGCATCCTTTGAATCCATTGCCTCCCTAACAGTTCTAGAATCATCATTAGTAATAGACAAAGAAAATTTTGAATTGAAATCAGATGGAGTATACATTTATGGTAGCCTTCTTTCTCGAACCGATCTCCTCAATACTGGAGTATGAGGATCTTCTTCTTCTTCTTCTTCTTATTCTTATGTAGATTCTGACTCATCATATTTTAAATCAAACTCTATTTTCTCTGCTTCTTCCTTACTTAGTAGGACTTACTTTTTAACAACATCCTTCATTTCCTAAATACCACATCTCGGCTATACACTACCTTCTTAGTTTCTGGGTTCCAAATCTTATAACCTTTGAGACCATCTTTGTATCCAACAAATATACACTTTACGGCCTTCTTATCTAGCTTACTCTTGTTTTCCTTTGGAACATGAACATATGCATCACATCCAAATACCTTGAGATGTGTGAGAGAAGGTTCCTTACGAGTCCATACCTCTTGTGGAGTCTTTTCATCCAACGTTGATGAGGATGATCTGTTGACTAGGTAACATGCAGTACCCACTGCCTCTGCCCAAAAATCTTGCCCTAGCTCGGCACCACTGAGCATGCACCTTGATTTTTCCATCCGTGTCATGTTCATCCTTTCTGCAACTCCATTATGTTGAGGTGTATATGGAGTAGTCTTCTATCTTTCCATACCTCACTTCTTACAGAATTCTTCAAATTCATTCTCGCAGAACTCTCCACCATTATATGTCCTTAGCACCTTAATTATTTTCTCTGTTTTATTCTCAACAAGAGCCTTAAACTCTTTAAACATGTCAAAGACTTTGGATTTCTTCCTGAGGAAATATATCCAAGTATTCCTCGAGAAGTCATCTATAAATGAGACATAGTACACATATTTTCCCAATGATGGGACCGACACAGGTTCAAAAACATCACCGTGAACTAGTTGTAAGATTCCTTCTGCCCTCTTTGCACTAGAAGGGAATCTTACCCGATTTTGCTTCCCATATAGACAATGTTCACAAAAATCAAAATCCAAAAAGTTAGACATACCTTCAACCATACCTTTACCGTGTAGTAGTCGAAGACCCTTCCCTCCAATATGACCCAGTATTTGATGCCACAACATAATTTTTTCTCTAGAGACTATAGGAGTTCTTTTTTCTTCAACTCCTATATCAGGAACAATGGAACTATTACACCCATCACTAATAGTGCTTCCTTCCAACTTATACAGATTTCCAAACCGAACTCCTTTCAGCAACACCATTGCTCCTCGAACCATCCTGCAGGTTTCTTTTTCAAATATTGTTTTTACCCCTGCATCGTCCATTTTTCTTACAGAAGTGAAATTTTTGGCCAAACCTGGGATGTGTAGAACACTAGGCAGTGTTCTAATCCTTCCATCTATGAGACTCAAATTGAATTTACCTCGTCCTATGATTATGGTTGTCGAATCATCACCTAAGAAAATATTACCTCCATCATACCTTTCATATTTGCATAACAACTCCCTGTGGGGATTCATATGAAAGGATGCCCCAGAGTCAACCAACCATGCTTCATGATATGCATGTGTTCTTGAAGAAGCCAAGTACGCATCCCCTCCTTCTTCCTTAGAGGTCTTTTCTTCTGTAGAATGATATTCTTCAGATCCTTTCTTTTTCTCAACCTTGGATCTACACCGCTTCTTATAGTGCCCTTCTTTTCCACATCTCCAACATACCCTTACAAAATTTCTGGGAGATTTAGATCTACCCTTAGACTTAGATCTCCCACTTGAGAAATTAGATATATTCCTTACCTGGGAACATCCTCTTGCAAATAATGCGTATGTTCTTTGTCCTTCCATATTTTTTCGTCTCATCTCTTCTGAAAACAAGGATGAGACCACTTCATCAAACTTCAAGATAGTTGTATTACTACCTATGGCCACAACCAAACTATCCCAAGAGTCTGGTAAAAAACACAGTAAACTAATACATTTATCTTCATCAGAAATTTTAATCTCAACAGATACTAACTAACTTACCACAGTATTGAAGGCGTTCAAATGCTCTGCCACTGAGTCTCCATCTCTCATCCTCGGGTTATACAGCTTCTTTCTCAAGAATATTTTATTTACCAGGGACTTAGACTGATACAAATTCCCCAACTTTTCCCATAAATCCTTAGTTGTAGCTTCCTCTGACACATTCAGTAATATTGAATCAGAGAGACACGGTCGGATTTGCGCATTTTGCCTTCTGATCCAACTTTTTCCAGTGATTTGTTGAAGTTCTTGTAGGTGCAGTACCTGGATCTACCATGGTCCACTGATCTATGTCCACCAATAGATCTTCCATCTTGAGCTTCCACAGCTCAAAAAATTTCCCATTAAACTTCTCGATCTCCTTCTTCGAATTGCTTGCCATTTCTTTTCACTTGAAAAATCAATACCATAGATCTCCCACTGTAACAAGGCTTATCACAGTCCTAAGCCAAACCCTTGACCAAAAATGCGTCCCCCTGAAGCCAAAAAAGATCTAATACCAAATGTAGATTCTAACCTTATACAATATCTACTACAAACACATATTCAATAAAAGAATAGAAAAGATACAATGACAAATACAAACATTACACAGAGATTTTTCCCTGGAAACCCAAACCGGGAAAACGAACATATTCTATATTCATTCATGTATTACATTGTTTACAATACAATATACATATAGGATCCAGTGATATCCAAAACCCTAACCCAATGACCTGGATTAGTCCACAACCCTAATTCCTTAACCGGAAATAGAAAACCATCAGTAAAAACCATGTGCTGGAAAACCACCTAAATATGTCACACATTTCCCGAGGAAGAAATTTTTTTCTCGGGGGTGCTGCCACTTGTTATTTTCTTTGCATACAGGGGGTTACAAGGTTACATAGTCAAAAATCCAGGGTAGTAATGCCCATGGATCCTCTACACCAAGAGAACTTATTCGTGCTAACAGATTTTGCTAATGAATCTACAACATTCTTCAAAGTGTCCACCTTCATCGGCAATACTTTATTTTCTTCAACCATGTCTCTCACAAAGTGATATTGAATATCAATATGCTTTGTATTTGAATGATGAGTTGGGTTCTTTGCCAGAAAAATAGCACTCTGACTGCCACAATCTATCCTTACAGCTTGTTGTACCAACCCAATAACTGAACACAATATTTTTAACCATAATGCTTCCTTACTTGCACGAGTGGCTGCCATGTATTCAGCTTAGATCTCCTACGATCCAGATCTCTAGCCCAGTCTGCATCCACAAAGCCATGGATATCCACCACTCTGTACAATCCCGGTCTTCCTTCGTAGCACAACCCATAGCTAGTAGTGCCACGCAAATACCTGAAAACCCTTTTTATTGTTGTCCAATGCTCCTTCCCTGGTTTTGACATATACCTACTCAAAAATCCCACCGCATGAGCAAAGTCCGGTCTAGTAAAGACCATTTCATACATCAAACTTCCAACTGCACTCACATATGGAAACATGAGACATGTTCTCCTCCTCTTCATGTGTCTTGGGACACTGATCCGTAGATAAATTTACACCAACAGGAATAGGAACCTTGATCGCTTTACATTCCTGCATATTAAACCTCTACAATATTGTCTCGACATATTTTCTCTGATTTAACCATATTTTCCTCCTTTTCCGATCTCTTTTAATTTCCATGCCCAAAATGAAATTTGAAGCACCGAGATCCTTCATGTAAAATTTAGATGACAACTGATTTTTCACATCGTGGATAATCTCCTTGTTGTTTCCTATGAGCAGCATGTCATCCACATACAAGACCAAATAAATCAAATGATCACTAATTAATTTAAAATACACACAGTGATCCTCTTTGCTTCTTGTGAAGCCAAGTCCCAACATATAAGTATCAAATTTTTTATATCACATCATTGGTGATTGTTTTAAACCATACAGGGACTTTTTCAGCTTGCATACCAGCTCCTTCTTTCCCTTCATAGCAAACCTAATGGTTTCTTCATATAGATCTCTTCTTCCAGATCCCCATGTAGGAATGTTGTCTTCACATCCATTTGTTCTATTTCAAAATCAAATGCAGCAGCAACAGATAACAAAAATCTTATGGATGTTAACTTGGCAACAGGAGAAAAAAATCTCACCAAAATCAATTCCCTCAACCTGGGAATAACCCTTTGCTACTAACCAAGCTTTGTATTTCTCCACTTTTCCTTCTGCATTCAGCTTCTTTTTAAATACCCATTTGTTGTCAATGCACTTTCTTCCAGTTGGAAACTCCACTAGATCCCAAGCCTCATTCTTATCCAAAGATGCCATTTCTTCATTCATGGCCCTTTTCTAGAGATTTGCATCCTCTGAATCTATTGCCTCCCTGACAGATTTAGGATCATCATTAGTAATAGACAAAGAAAAATTTGAATGGAAATCAGATGGAGTATACCTTTCTGGTAGCCTTCTTTCTCGAACCGATATCCTCAATACTAGAGTATGAGGATCTTCTTCTTTTGATTCATGTTCTTCTAAAGAGTCTGACTCATCATCTTTTAAATCAAACTCTATTTTCTTTCGTTCTTCCTTACTTGGTAGGAATTCCTATTTAACAACATCCTTCATTTATCTAAATACTACATATCAGCTATACACTACCTTCTTAGTTTTTGGGTTCCAAAGCTTATAACCTTTAAGACCATCTTTGTATCCAATAAAGATACACTTTTCGGCCTTCTTATCTATCTTACTCTTGTTTTCCTTCAAAACATGAACCTATGCATCATATCCAAATACCTTGAGATGTGTGAGAGAAGGTTCCTTAGCAGTACATACCTCTTGTGGAGTCTAGTCATCCAACGCTGATGAGGGTGATCTGTTGACCAGGTAACATGTAGTACCCATTGCCTCTGCCCAGAATTATTTCCCTAGACCGACACCACTGAGCATGCACCTTGCTTTTTCCATCAGCATCTTGTTCATCCTTTCTGCAACTACATTATGTTGAGGTGTATATGGAGTATTCTTTTGCCTTTCTATACCGCACTTCTTAAAGAATTCTTCAAATTCATTCCCGCAGAACTCTCCGACATTATCTGTCCTTAACGCCTTAATTATTTTCTCTGTTTGATTCTCAACAAGAGCCTTAAACTCTTTAAACATGTCAAAGACTTTGGATTTCTTCCTGAGGAAATATCCAAGTATTCTTCGAGAATTCATCTATAAATGAGACATAGTACACAGATTTTCCCAATGATGGAACCGACATGGGTCAAAAAACATCACTGTGAACTTGTTGTAAGATTCCTTTTGCCCTCTTTTCACCAGAGGGGAATCTTACTCGATTGTCCTTCCCATATATAAAATGTTCACAAAAATCAAAATCCAGAGAGTAGTTAGACATACCTTCAACCATACCTTTACCGTGTAGTAGTCGAAGACCCTTCTCTTCGATATGCCCCAGTCTTTGATGCCACAACAAAACCTTTTCTCCAGAGACTGTAGGAGTTCTTTCTTCTTCAACTCCAATATCAGGAACAATGGAACTATTACACCCATCACTAATAGTGTTTCCTTCCAGATTATACAAAGTTCCAAACCGAACTCCTTTCAGCAACACCATTGCTCCTCGAACCATCCTATAGGTTTCTTTTTCAAATATTGTTTTTACCCCTGCATCATCCATTTTTCTTACAGAAATCAAATTTATGGCCAAACCTGGGATGTGTAGAACACCAGGCAATGTTCTAATCCTTCCATCTATGAGCCTCAACTTGACTTTTCCTCGTCCTATGATTCTGGTAGTCAAATCATCACCTAAGAAAACATTACCTCCATCATACCTTTCATATTCGCAGAAACACTCCCTATGGGGAGTCATATGAAAGGATGCCCCAGAGTCAACCAACCATGCCTCATGATCTGCATGTGTGCTTGAAGAATCCAAGTACACATCCCCTCCTTCTTCCTTGGAGTCCTTTTCGTATGTAGAATGAGATTCTTAAGATCCCTTCTTTTTCTCAACCTTGGATCTACATTGCTTCTTGTAGTGTCCTTCTTTTCCACATCTCCAACATACCCTTACAAACTTTCTGGGAGATTTAGATCTACCCTTAGACTTAGATCTCCCACTTGAAAAAATAAATATATTCCTCTCCTGGGAACGTCCTCTTGCAAATAATGCATATGTGCTCTGTCCTTCCATATTCTTATGTCTCATCTCCTCTGACAACAAGGATGAGACCACTTCATCAAAATTCAAGGCAGTTGTATTACTACCTATGGCCAAAACCAAACTATCCCAAGAGTCTGGTAAATAATACAGTAAACTAATACATTTATCTTCATCTGAAATTTTAATCTCAACAGATACTAACTGACTTACCAAAGTATTGAAGGCGTTCAAATGCTCTGCCACCAGGTCCCCATCTCTCATCCTCAGGTTATACAACTTCTTTCTCATGAATAGTTTATTTACCAGGGACTTAGACTGATACAGATTCCCCAATTTTTCCCATAAATCCTTGGTTGTAGATTCCTCTGACAATTCAGTAATATTGAATCAGAGAGACACAGTGGGATTGTGCTTTTCACCTTCATATCCAACTTTTTTTAGTCATCTGTTGAAGCTCATGTAGGTGCATTACCTGGATCTACCATGATCCATTGATCTCCATCCACCAGCAGATCTTCCATATTGAGATTCCACGGCTCAAAATGTTTCCCATTAAACTTCTTGATCTCCATCTTTGAATTGCTTGCCATTTCTTTTCACCTGAAAAATCAATACCATAGATGTCCCACTATAACAAGGATTATCAGAGTCCTGATCCAAACCCTTGACCACAAAGGTGTCCCCCTTAAGCCAACAAATCTCTAATACAAAATGTAGATTCTAACCTTATACAATATCTACTGTAAACATATATTTAGTAAAAGAACAAAAAAGATACAATGACAAATACAAACTCTACACAGAGATTTTTCCCTAGAAATTCAAACCGGGAAAACCAGCATATTCTATATTGATTCATGTATTACATTGTTTACAATACAATATACATATAGGAGCCAGCGACATCCAAAACCCTAACCCAATGACCTGGATTAGTCCACAACCCTAATTCCTTAACCGGAAATAGAAAACCATCGGCAAAAAAGATGTGCCGAAAAACCACCTAAATATGTGACACATTTCCTGAAGCACGTGACACGTTTCCCGAGGAAAAAAATTCTTGGGGGCACTTCCACTTGATTTTTTATTTGCATATAGGGGGTTACAGGGTTACATAGTCAACAATCCAAGGCAACAATGCCCATGGATCCTCTACACCAGGAGAACTTCTCGGTGCTCACAAATTTTGTTAATGAATTTGCAACATTCTTCAAAGTGTCCACCTTCATCAGCAATACTTTCATTTCTTCAACCATGTCTCTCACAAAGTGATATTGAATATCAATATGCTTTATCTTTGAAAGATGAGTTGGGTTCTTCGCCAGAAAAATTGCACTCTAACTTTCACAATCTATCCTTACATCTTGTTATACCAACCCAATACCTGAACACAATCTTTGTAACAATACTACTTCCTTACTTGCATGAGTGGTTGCCATGTATTCAGCTTCTGTAGTTGAAAGTCCCACTACATCCTGTCTTTTGCTCATCCAACTTATTTCTCCTCCATACAGGTTAAACACATACCCACTTTTAGATCTCCTATGATCCAGATCTCCAACCCAGTCTGCATCCACAAATCCATGTATATCCACCACTCTGTCCAATATTGGTCTTCCTTCATAGCACAATCCATAGATAGCAGTGCCACGTAAATACCTGAAAACCCTTTTTACTGTTGTCCAATGCTCCTTCCCTGGTTTTGACATATACCTGCTCAAAACTCCCATTTCATGTGCAATGTTCGGTCTAGTACAGACCATTGCATACATCAAATTGCCAACTTCACTCGCATATGGAACACGAGACATGTCCTCCTCCTCTTCATGTTTCTTGGGACACTGATCCACAAATTACTTTACACCAACAGGAATAGGAACTTTGATCGGTTTACATTCCTGCATGTTAAACCTCTGCAATATTGTATCGACATATTTTCTCTGATTTAACCATAGTTTCCTCCTTTTCTGATCTCTTTTAATTTCCATGCCCAAAATGAAATTTGAAGCACTGAGATCCTTCATGTCAAATTTAGAGGAAAACTGAGTTTTCACATCCTGGATAATCTCCTTGTTGTTTCCTATCAGCAACATGTCATCCACATACAAGACCAAATAAATCAAATGATCACCAATTAATTTAAAATACACACAGTGATCCTCTTTGCTTCTTTTGAATCCAAGTCCCAACATATAAGTATCAAATTTTTGATACCACATCCTTGGTGATTGTTTTAAACTAGATAGGGACATTTTCATCTTGCATACCAACTCCTTCTTTCCCTTAACAACATAACCTTCTGGTTTCTTCATATAGATCTCTTCTTCCACATCCCAATGTAGGAATGTTGTCTTCACATCCATTTGTTCTATTTCAAAATCAAATGCAGCAGCAATAGATAACAGAAATCTTATGGAGGTTAACTTCGCAACAAGAGAAAAAAATCTCACCAAAATCAATTCCCTCAACCTGAGAATAACCCTTTGCTACTAACCAAGCTTTGTATTTCTCCACTTTTCCTTTTGCATTTAGCTTCTTTTTAAATACCATTTTTTTTTCCAATGGGATTTCTTCCAGTTGGCCACTCCACTAGATCCAAAGCCTCATTCTTATCCAAAGATGCCATTTCTTCATTCATGGCCCTTTTCTAGAGATTTGCATCCTCTGAATCCACTGCCTCCCTGACAGTTCTAGGATCATCATCAGTAATAGACAAAGAAAAATTTGAATGGAAATCAGATGGAGTATACATTTCTAGTAGACTTCTTTCTCGAACCGATCTCCTCAATACTGGAGTATGAGGATCTTCTTCTTTTGAATCATGTTCTTCTGAAGAGTCTGACTCGTCATCTTTTAAATCGAGCTCTATTTTCTCTAGTTCTTCCTTACTTGGTGGGACTTCTTGTTTAACAGCATCCTTCATTTCTCTAAATACCACATCTCATCTATACACTACCTTCTTAGTTTCTGGGTTCCAAAGCTCATAACCTTTGAGACCATCTTTGTATCCAATAAAGATACACTTTTCAACCTTCTTATATAGCTTACTCTTGTTTTCCTTTAGAACATTAACATATGCATATGTGTGAGATAAGGTTCCTTACCATACCATACCTCTTATGGAGTCTTTTCATCCAATGATGATGAGGGTGATCTGTTGACCAGGTAACATGCAGTACCCACTGCCTCTGCCCAGAATTCTTGCCCTATCTCAGCACCATTGAGCATGCACCTTGTTTTTTCCATCAGCGTCATGTTCATCCTTTCTGCAACTCCATTCTACTAAGGTGTATATGGATTATTCTTCTACCTTGCTATACCACACTTCTTACAGAATTCTTCAAATTCATTCCCACTGAACTCTCCACCATTATCTATCCTTATCACCTTAATTCTTTTCTTTGTTTGATTCTCAACAAGATCCTTAAACTCTTTAAACCTGTCAAAGACTTTGGATTTATTCCTCAGTAAATATATCCAAGTATTCCTCAAGAAGTCATCTATAAATGAGACATAGTACACAGATTTTCCCAATGATTGGACCGACACAGGTCCAAAAACATCACTGTGAACTAGTTGTAAGATTCCTTCTGCGCTCTTTGCACCAGAAGGGAATCTTACCCGATTATGCTTCCCATATAGACAATTTTCACATAAATCAAAATCCAGAGAGTAGTTAGACATACCTTCAACCATACCTTTACCATGTACTAGTCGAAGACCCTCTCTCCGATATGCCCTAGTCTTTGATGCCACAACAAAACCTTTTCTCCAGAGACTGTAGTAGTTCTTTCTTCTTCAACTCCAATATTAGGAACAATGGAACTATTACACCCATCACTAATAATTCTTCCTTCCAGCTTATACAGAGTTCCAAACTGAACTCCTTTCAGCAACACCATTTCTCCTCGAACCATCCTGCAGGTTTCTTTTTCAAATATTGTTTTTACCCCTGCATCATCCATTTTGCTTACAGAAACCAAATTTCTGGCCAAACATGGGATGTGCATAACACCAGGTAGTGTTCTAATCCTTCCATCTATGAGCCTCAACTTGACTTTTCCTCGTCCTATGATTATGGTTGTCGAATCATCACCTAAGAAAACATTACCTCCATCATACCTTTCATATTCGCAGAACCACTCCCTATTGGGAGTCATATGAAAGGATGCCCCAGAGTCAACCAACCATGCCTCGTGATATGCATGTGTGCTTGAAGAATCCAAGTACACATCCCCTCCTTCTTCCTTGGAGGTCTTTTCTTCTATAGAATGAGATTCTTCAGATCCCTTCTTTTTCTCAACCTTGGATCTACACTACTTCTTGTAGTGCCCTTATTTTCCACATCGCCAACATACCCTTACAAACTTTCCAAGAGATTTAGATCTACCCTTAGACTTAGATCTCCCACTTGAGAAATTAGATCTATTCCTTTCCTGGGAACATCCTCTTGCAAATAATGTGTCTGTGCTATGTCCTTCCATATTCTTCTGTGTCATGTCTTCCAACAACAAGGATGAGACCACTTCATCAAACTTCAAGGCATTTGTATTACTACCTATGGCCACAACCAAACTATCCCAGGCGTCTGGTAAACAACACAGTAAAATAATATATTTATCTTCATCTAAAATTTTAATCTCAATAGATACTAACTGACTTACCACAGTATCGAAGGTGCTCAGATCCTCTACCACCGAGTCTCCATCTCTCATCCTCATGTTATACAGCTTCTTTCTCAGGAATAGTTTATTTACCAGGGACTTAGACTAATACAACTTCCCCAACTTTTCCCATAAATCCTTGGTTGTAGCTTCCTCTAACACATTCAGTAATACTGAATCAGAGAGACACAGTTGGATTGTGCTTTTTGCCTTCCGATCGAACTTTTTCCAGTCATCTACTAAAGTTCCTATAGGTGCGGAACCTGGATCTACTGCGATCCACTGATCTTTGTCGACCAACAGATCTTCCATCTTGAGCTTCCACAGCTCAAAACTTTTCCCATTAAACTTCTCGATCTCCATCTTCGAATTGCTTGCCATTTCTCGGGGGAGCTGCCACTTGTTGTTTTCTTTGCATACAGGGTTACATAGTCAACCATCCAGGAACATCAATTCCCATGGATCCTCTACACCAAGAGAACTTCTCAGTGCTCACAGATTTTGTTAATGAATCTGCAACATTATTCAAAGTGTCCACCTTCATCAACAATACTTTCTTTTCTTCAACCATGTCTCTCACAAAGTGATATTGAATATCAATATGATTTGTCTTTGAATTATGAGTTGGGTTCTTTGCCAAAAACATTGCACTTTGACTGTCACAATCTATACTTACAGCTTGTTGTACCAACCCAATACCTGAACACAATCTTTGTAACCATATTGCTTCCTTACTTGCATGAGTGGTTGCCATGTATTCAGCTTCTGTAGTTGAAAGTGCCACTACATCCTGTCTTTTTCTCATCCAACTTATTAATCCTCCAAATAGATTAAACACATACCCACTTGTAGATCTCCTAGTATCTAGTTCCTTTCTATAGCATTGAATCTTTTACATTTCACTTTAATTTTAGTAATATTGATTAATTTTGAGGGAGTTGTAGGGTTTTATAGCATGGGCCAACCAGTAAGCCATAAAGCATTCTATGCCTAGAAGAATTCCTCTATAGTTTTCTAACTCTCTATTGTAGGTAGATGCACATAACTCATATAGTTTTTATTCTTTAAAAATAATATAATACACAGTTCATTATGTAGCTCTTGTATACACTTGAAGGTTGCATAAACTTTGCACAGTACTTCACAAGTCTATGATCCCCTTAGTTCATAATTTAAGTGTGACTATTTGATACTTGGTAGCCTTTAAAGTTGTAATGCTTGAGATCGCCACTTTTTTACACCATTATCAAGGAAGTACTAAATTTTCAAGGAAGAAACTATTCTTGAATGGGGATTGCACTGTGAAAGGGAGAAGGAAAGTTTCCTTTCGCAAGTTGGTCTTCTTTTTTATATTTGATAGGTTGTTTTTTAGAAGAATCCATGCACTATAGTAGGGATAAATTAGGAATACTTTTATCAATATTTTTTACCCAAACTACAAATTCAATGTGAAGTGTGAGGAAAGATTATCTAGGTGGATATCGATGATCACCCACCTCTTCCACTGACTCAACATGGTTCTCCATCTTGGTAGTTTTGTTATCATTTTCTGGGATTTTTTGGGTCCTAAACTTTTGTGGCCATTTTGAGGCCCTAAATGATTTTTTTTAGAAGGGACAAGGGCCTAGATTAAGCTTCAACCATACTAACTTGTCATAGTCCTTAGTTAGATCTTTCCAACAAGATACTATGCATGACAAATAGAGATTGTATGTGAAAGTTACACTCCTAAAAAATTGATGTAGAAACTAACGCCCAAAAAATATTTTTTGGCATTTCAAAAACACCTTTGGGACTTCGCCTTATAGGTTTAGGGTTTTGGACCTTTAGGGTTCTTGTTTTATGTTAAAAGGTCATCCTTTTGCCCTCTTATAAGATCTTTTGCAAATGTGTGTAGTGGACATCTCTCTCTCTTTAGAGATAATCTACCACCATTCTAGCCAATTCATGCTCTATAATATTTTGCTATTTTATTCATTAACAGGAGTTGGGTCTTCACTGTATTAATGTGTTCTTTCATACATTCTTATGTGTGTTTCATTTTGTTCCCTATACAATCTAGATTAGTGTCTCAGAGAAATCTTCTCAAAATTTTTTCTCGATGCATGTCCTTGGTGAGGTCGAGGTATAGAGAGTTGGGTCTCGAGTTATTTTTGCTAGGAAACGACTGTTCTTGCCAACCCAAGCGGCATCCCTTGGCAGGGGAAAATCCAGATGAAGGAGTATGAGATCCTATGAAGATGTTGCTAGAGGAATCCCTCATGCGACAAAGGATTGAGATGATGGATAACTTTATTCAGATCCTTCAATTACTACCGACGATAGGTGAGGCTCCTTCAACAAGCAGCCATTTCGGAGGTGTGACCCCTTCCAAGGTACAAGTTAACTTTGATATCCCTTTATTTGAAGGCCAAATATATGCATATGTTTTGGAGAAATAATTAAATCTATTAGAGGGTTATTACTCTATTAAAAAAAATTCTAACACCGAAAATATTACCTTCGTACTCCTTAAATCCCTTCCCCATGTCAAATATTGGAAGGAAGGTTATTAACAGAGACATAACTAATATGAGTCTATAACATTTAAGATAGTACCTACTTTGGTGGATTTTTTTGATTCCCTCAAGGAGGAATTCTACCATGTTAGAAGTTATGATGACCAGTACATGAGATGAATGACTCTTCATTAGGAGAGGGATAGATAGTACCAGAGTACATCGACATCTTCTATACCTTGTAATCAAAGCTAGGCATGAAGGAATTTGAGGGGAACCTTGTTTTGAAGATTGGAAATGGCCTAATGATCTGGATTTTATGGGCAGAAATAAATGACTACAAATTATTATCAGGTGCTTAACAAAAAATAATAGAGATACAGTAAAAATGGTTTTCTATTCAATAAGGAAATATGCTGAAACTTTAAAATGCAGTGGAAAACAAGCTTGCTAGAATGGTGGTGGCTTATCTCTAAGAAGAGATGTGACGGTTGTGCTCATTCGCAAGAAGATGGTTACAATGAGGCTCTGAAAGAATTTTTACAATAAACATTAATTTCAAAAACCCTAGACATCCAAAAACCTAACCCTAGGAGATGAAGCACCAAAAGTCATGTGGGCCCCGTTTGGGTAAGTCAGTACATCAACTTCCTGGGATCTTAACTTTTGCATACGATATTTGTTTGATGTGATCAATACCTCATTAGAAAGATCTATCTGAGGACTACAAATTTTGTGTGAGAAACATCAACAAAAAATTCATGTTTCTCCCCATTTTCCCAAAAAATGTCGTTTAGGGCCTCAAAATGGCTCTAAAAGTTCAGGACTCGAAAAACTGCTAAAAATAGTAAATTACCAAAATTGCCAGAAAATTGTTTTGAGCCAGTTGGAAAATATGGGTGGCCACCGATATCCACCTGGATCAATCATCCCTCCTTAGGAAGCAATGGTCTCCATTGCATTGATCTCCCCCATCAGATGAGGAATTTTTTGCTGAATTTGGCCCCGGGTGAGCCACTTGCCTTGGTGCAAGAGTTGCCCTGCTTTGATGACTCGATAAAGTTGGATCCTTTGTTGTTGAGTGCCCTTGATCTGTGTCTCCACAATATGATCATTGGATTCATGTTGTATGCATTCGGGGTTGAGATTTTTTGGTGTCAGTTTTTCTGCTACTTCTGAGGTGTCCAATAATGGTGGGAAATAAGGGTGAAGGAGATCCACGTTGAACACTGGGTGTAGGCCAAGTAAATGAGGAATGTTGAGCTCAAAAGAATTATCCCCCATGGCCTTGGTGATTTTGTATGGTCGATAGCGGAGTGGTAAAATTTTTCGATGGGGTCCTGTAAGGCGTTCTTTCTACAAGTACAACCAAACTTTGTCGCCCGCCTGAAACTTATGTGGCACCCGATGTTGATCATGGTGTTGCTTGTACTTGTGATTGGACTTTTGTAGGATATCCTGAACCTATTGGAAGATGTGTTGGATCCTCTCAATGAACCGGGTGTCTTTGTCAGCTTTAGTTGGAGTAGGAGATGAGTCGGTCTAGGTGACAGCAAGGGGAAGTGCAACATCTATGGGACCCAATGGTTGGAATCCCAACCCCACCTGAAAGGGGCTGTAGTTGGTTGAGTTATGCAGGGTTCAGTTGTAGCTATGTTGGACATAGGGAAGGCTCTCATCCCATGTGCGAGGGTGCTTGGAATTATACATGAGAAGGATATGCACGATCATTCGATTTACGACCTCGATTTGGCCATCTGTCTAGGGGTGGAAGGTCGTGGATTTGGTGAGATTGGTGTCCAGTAGTGACCAAAGGCTCGACCAAAATGTGTTGAGAAATCGACTGTCCCGATATGAGACAATGGTTTGTGGGATACCAAAATGTACCCAGACTCGTACAAAGAAGAGCTTGGCAGTGGTCTCTGATGTGATGTTCTTCTTGCAGGAAACTAGAATCGTCATCTTAGAAAAGCGATCAATAACCACAAAAACATAGTCATTTCCTTGCTTGGTGGACAGGAGGCCCGACATGTAGTCCATTGAGATGGATTCCCATGGCCTGACAGGAGTAGGAAGAGGGGTGTACAGGTCTTGTTTCTTAATGGTCGGTTTGGAAATAGCACAGGCAGTGCAGGACCTGATATACTTGTTGATCTCCTGTCAAAGTTTCGGCTAGTAGAAATGTTTATGTAGCATCACCACTGTCTTTTCAATGTCGAATTTTCCTGCCACCCAGCTGTAGTGGGCTTCCCAAATCATCTTTTCCCGCTCACTTTATGGAACACAGATATGGCCCAAATGACACAACAACCCATCCTGAAGATGAAAATTATCGACAACTGCGTTTGCACCCAACATTTGGTAGGTGGTGGCGAAGTATGGGTCTGTCTCATAGAGTTGGGGCCATCCAAAGGTCTCATGGCCCCAAGATTCTAGCACCGTGGTGAGTTTTATTACTGGCGGCCTGCTGAGACAATCAACGACACAGTTGGTGCTTCCTATTTTATACTTGATGTTGATGTGGACTTGTTGCAAGTATGTGGACCACTTTTGATGGCGGTCATTCTGCAATTTTCCTTATGTCTGTATGAACTACAGTGGCTTATGATCAGTGTGGATGATTGTCTCCTTCCCAATAATGTAATGTCTCCATTGGTGGTAGGCTTTCACAATGGAGTACATTTCTTTTTCATAAGTAGGGTACTTACGGACAACATTTGATAGTGTCTCGGTATGATAATCCACGGGGTGGTCGTGATGAGTGAGAATAGCACCCACAACATAGTCTGAAGCATTTGTCTCAATCTCAAAGGGTTGTTCCAGGTTTGGTAGTGAAATTATTAGGGTTGAGCACAAGTGTTGCTTCAAATCATCGAACGCTTGTTGTTGGGACTGGCCCCATGCAAATTTCACCTTACCACCACCCCTGGTTATTTGGCTGAGGGACCATGCAATATGTGAGAATCCCAACACAAACCTGTAGTAGAAATTGGCAAGGCCCAAGAAGCTCTGAAGCTCAATGAGTGTGGTTGGGGATGGCTAGTCATGGATGACTTGGATCTTGGCTAGATCCACATGTACGCCATGCTAATCAACAATGTAGCCCAAGTAATGGACCCTGTGCATACGAAAGGAGAATTTTTCCAAGTTGGCGTATAGATTGTGTTGTTGCAGGGTGTGAAGAACCTGTTGAATATGATGTAAGTGTTCGGCCCAAGTCTTGATGTAAATGAGAATGTCATCCAGATACACCACTACAAAAGTATTGGTGAATGGTCATAGGATATCGTCCATCATCCTCATGAAAGTGGCTAGAGAATTTTTCAAACCAAAGGGCATGAACAACCATTCAAAAAGGCCTTCCTTTGACTTGAAGGTGGTCTTCCATACATCTGTTTGTTCTATCAAGAACTGGTGGTAGACAGACTTCAAATCAATCTTACTGAAGTATTTGGCCCCCATGAGTTGATCAAGGAGGTCGTCGATTCAGGAAATCAAGTACCAGTTTCTGACTGTGATTTTATTCAGACCCTGATAATCAATGCAGAGACGTCAGGTTCCATATTTCTTTTGTACCAGCAAGATTGGGCTCCCACAAGGTGATGAGCTAGGATGGATGTGCCCCTTCTGGAGTAGTTCTTAGATCTATCATTTGATCTCCTCATTCTCTAACAGAGAGCAACGATAGACTGGCCCATTAGGCAGCGGTGCGTCAGGGGTCAGATCGATGGGGTGCTTGACCTGGTAATGTAGAGGTACCCCAGTAGGTGAGGAGAATATATCTGAGTATTCTTCCACAACCTTATCTACTTGCTTCTACTATGTGGACAGGTCAGACGCAGAGACCCTAGATGTGGTTGTGATCTTTCATTCATTCTGAGAGAGAATCACAAAGAAGACAAACTTCCCCGTCTGAGAGATGACCTTCCTGCATTTCTTAGCAAAGATCAAGGAAATAGCACTAGGTGGGACTGCCTCAGGTATCCTGTACAATTTCTTGTTCAAAGTAATAATAACACTACGAGGCCTAAACTCATATATATCATGACGTTTCCATAAATAAGGTTGGCCCAAAAGAACATCGCAAACTTCAAGAGGATCAACATCACACAATACCTCATCTTTGAAGGGCTTGATGTCGTATGATAGTCGGCATTGTTGGTTGACGTAGAGATCGCTTCCTTGGCAGAGCCATCCAATGGTGTAGGGTTGTGGGTGCGGCGTTGTCAATAAGGCCAGCCACTTGATGACCTATGTTCAGATGAGGTTTTTCAGGCTACCTCTATCAACGATGAAGTGAAGCGGGGTTTCTTTTACCCACATCTGTCAATGGAAGAGGAGCTCTCCTTCTTCTGGCTCATCTGGTTCACCAGGCTAGAGCTTGGTGGTAGCAACGGTGGCACTGGGTTCCGCACCAATGATTCATACTCCCCTTTCTGGTTTTGACTCAGAGTCATAACCCACATTTGATTCATAGGCTTTCACTTTGGCCACCAGCGACTGCTTTGAGCAACAATCAGCAGTGTTATGACAAGGGATCCTATGGAAGTCGCACCACTTCCTGGTATCTTTCTTTGTCTTTTTGGTGTCCTTCTTTGCTTGCGGCTTGGACTAGTTCTCCTGATACTGTCCATCTTTTCTCTATCCTTTGTTCTGTGGATTGGGGCTACCCTTTCCTGGCTTTTGTTGTGAGGGGTTCCCAGGCCCAAATTGTCGTGTATTTTGTTTGAGCTTCTGCTCGATTTTGATGACATAACGGTAGGCCGCGCCCAAGGATGAGATGTCTAGAAATTCCATTCCAGTCTGGATGTATCTATGCATAGCACCGCAATACTTGAGCACCAGATGTCTCTCTGAATCTTTGATACCCATCTTCGTGTGCAAGGTATGGAAGATATTTTTGAAATATAGTACTTCTTGATCTCTTTCTTGTCGAAGTGTGGTCCATTTGGTATACAAGTCATCATAACTTCTGACAGGGTAGTATTGTTCCTTAATAGCATCCCTGAAGGATTCCTAGGTGGTTTTGAATGTAAATAATGAGGGTTCCTCTGTTTTCTTTTGCTCACAGAAAGTTTCCCACCAATCTTTGACATGGGAACGACTTTGAGGAGTGCAAAATTAATCTTTTCTCTATTTGAAAAGTTATGGACAGAAAAATACCCTTCTAGTAGATTCAACCACTTGTCTATAGCATTTGCATCTATCTGACCTTCAAATATAGGAATATCATAGTTTATTTGTACCTTGAAGGGGGCAGCGCCTCTGCTAGAAGAAGATGTGTCGCTTGTTGGTAGTCGCTGAAGAATTTGCGCGAAATTATCCATCACCTTGTTCCTTTGTTGCGTGAGGGCTTCCTCAAGCAACATTTTGAAAGGATATCCTATCCTACCATCTTTCTTTTCTCCTGCCATGAGAGGTCGCTTGGGCATGCAGGAGATTTTGTCCTCAAGAGAAATAAGCTCGAGACCCAACTCTTTGTACTTCGACCTCGTTGGGGACATGCATAAAGACGACAAGGAGCAAACCGCTCTAATTGCCTAATTCACACTTTTCACTTTGTTATTGAAGTCAATATCGAGTTTATCCCTCTTGAATTATCTTTCATCATTAAGTGTCATCATGATATTATAAGACACCGAAGACATTCACACAACCATCAACACTATATTTGAGTTTTCATAGGTTAAAAGATAGTTTCTTGATTTCATAGATCAGAAGATAGGTTTCTTGCTTTTGTAGGATAGATAGTCTTTTGCTTTGATAGATTAAAGAATAGTTTATGTATCATAGATGAAAATTAGTTGTTAATTCTTCTTTCTTTCAATTAAGTAGATTTCCTTTTGTAAATTAGAAATGGTTGTATTAAGAATAGAGTTCACTTGTCTCTTAGCTTAGTTAGTTTATTATTGAGTAATTTTTATTAGTTTACTTGTTGTAGAAGTTATCCTAGGTTAGTTAGTTGCTACTTTCTTTAATAGGTTAATTGCTTACTTGTCTATTCTTGCTTTGATAGTATAATTGCTTGTTTGTTTACTTGATTTCATAGGATAGTTGTTTATTGAATTCAAGTAGACTAGTTAAAGTAGTTTATTATTACTATTTGTTTATTTTTATGCTTAAATAGTTTTCTTTTGCTTATTGTCATTGTTGGCGTCGGAAGTCACTCCTGGATTGCAGCAGGAGTAAGCCTGAGGCCCATCAGTTTATGTCACGATTTGTTAAAAAGGGAGTGATCGAATGGAAGTAAACTCAGAACAATATCACTCACTCAGAAAACTAGGTTGGAACAGCGAGGACATGCGAGGTCTTGATCTAACTTAAGCCAGTAAATTTTCATAGTGGTGAGTATGTGGAGGGAAAGAAAGGGGAAAAGTCTCAGATATGAGATCCTCTCAGACCGAAGAAACTTCAAAGTAAACCTCAAACGTTGCAAAAATAATACAATCAAACATGCATCATATAGTTACAGCAACACTCGACTAGATCATCCATACCCGGGCTTCCAGATTCATAGGAAAAAGGAAAGGAGGAGGTTGGCCGCCATTAAACAAGAAATCTCAAAATATCATTCTATAGCCAGAGAACCAGAGGCTTTGTTAAAGATTTACAGTCGGGATCTTTGCTCCACCATCGATCCTTCTACAAAAATGGAAAAATTGCCTACATATACCCAAAGCCAATAACAACAACAAAACTGAGACTTATCATTAAAAACATTACATCTACATGTTTACTAGCAGACTACACCTGTAGTCTCTGGACGGTCGTGTGCTTATGTCAGACGCAATTGGACTCCTGGCACCCCATAGAAGAATTGACCTGTCTCGGGTCCTTTTCTGGGCTTTCCATTTATGGTGGAGAGGATGTCTAACCACCACCAACCACCTCAATAACTACTTCCTTGGGATTGGGAACAGCCTCGGTCAACTCTGCACTCGGACAACATGGCATCCTTTCTTTGGTTGTTGCTCCTTTGCAGGACCGCTACAAGGAGACCCAGTAGGTGGACGTGGAGGAGACCCTAGTGAGGAGGATGAGGTGGTGTTGTGACACCATATGAGAAATGCCACGGGGTATGGATAGGACACAAGTAGAAGTGGCATGGAGCGAGGGTATAGGTGGGTGAGAGAGGTAAGGTGGAGGAGGAGTAGGGACAACTATACAGGTGGAGGATGAGAGGGACAAAAGGGAAGAGGAATATGACATGGGGGAAGTCGCAACTAAGGGAAAAATGTGGGGAGGAACACCTGGCAGGAGGTGACAGGTGGGAGTGAGGAAAGGGGAAAGAGATGGGCCAGGATGGCGCTAAGTGGAAGACACATGGT
>ML782127.1:163318-180447 GCA_009831015.1 Picea engelmannii | reverse complement strand
TGGTTGTTATGTGCGCAGGTACTTGCTCATCGGTCATCGACATCATCCCTTCAGGTATATATTCATCACTGGCATGTAGTCTATCCCACTGTATTGCATTTACATTTCCAGTCACACCCTCTGATATTGGCCTTTAGGATCCTCATTCCCGGCTCTGCAGTACCCACACCTACATTCGCATCTTCGGTACTGTAACCCGGTAGCATTCTCACCCACATGAGTTGTCCCATTCATAGAACCCTTTGGCACTTTTGACACTCATGTTGTTTTTCATTACCCTTTAGGGATGGGAGTCCCGATAGTCTTTCATCATGTCGTGAATCAGCCACATACTCTTTCTCTTCATTTTGCTAGCTTTCCCACATGGACTCCTGGATTATCTCTTTATGGTTCTATTTTTTACCTGCACCTCCGCGGGATCATGATCCCTCCATTTCATCCACACTCAGTTTGCCCACCTGCGAACCTTCCCTCATTTCACCTACCTCATACAGAAACTCACCAATGGGGCCCCCACCCTTCATCAGTTTCCTAAGACAATTCTGCCCTCCCTGGGGCACACATTTCATACCGGGGTCCTCGTTTCTGTATTTTTACTTTTTTCCCCAAAATTATTTATTATTTATTGTACAAACACCTTTATTTCCAGTCATTACATTCTTTGTCATCACCGTTGGCGACTTGCTTTCTTTTGGCCACACGCAACCCATGTCACCCTTGGTTGGAGCATTATTTATCATTTACCCTTGCCGGCATCGTCCATACCTTTAGAGTACTCCATAGGTCAGTTACCTCTACCCTCTGAATTTGTTCACCTTGTCCCGCCTCTGGCACAACTTAGCATCGGTCTTGTCATCCCCCTGACACTCGACCTTGTTCCACGGTTGCGGCCACTGTTTCTCTCATACATCCTCCAGCCAAGGGCAGTCTTGAGTCATCCCACTCCTTGACTTCGTCCATGTACCTCTGCCACTTCCTCACCTCAGTAGATTCCACGGAGCCCTTTGCTTCTAGGAATCGCATCCCCCTTTTGTCGACCTCAGCACACTTTTCCAGAAGGGCGACAGTATCTTGATTCTCATTCTCTAGTTTAATGAGAGATCTCGGATGGCACAGGGTGAAACACCATTGCTCCTTGCTATCGTTGGCCCCCATAACATTCGACGCCAACACTCTCTCATGTTACGGTGGGTCTTACTTTACGACTATTGCAGTTATTTTTTTCATTTGTCGAAGACCTCTGAACTTGGTAGGGCCATCAATGCCCACATCATCGTCGCAGCTTATCACCGCGATCATTGCCTATTAGTCAGAGTATGTTCCTTTGCAAAATTGTCTTCTTCCTTTATCATTACCGCCCCCGAGGGCGTTGCAGTTGTCTACACCAACACTTTCGTTATCTTTTTTCAGAGTTACATAAAACGAGCATGGGGCATGCATGCCTCGTTTGTACACAGTTGTATATTTTTTCTGCACGTCTCTCAGAAGGTCGAGATACCGGTTCCTTTTTTCTCAAACGGATCGCTCCGAACGGTCCCACTATTGCTTTCCCTTACAAACAACATTCTCAGTAGAAGAAACATTGATGGATTTCGGCTATACATATGCTCCTAACCTCACCCATCAGGGGGCATCTGTTATCACTGAAATTTCATCTGCACATGGCGACAAGAACTCCGCATCATCAAAACAGCAATGAAGTCATTCATGGCACTGAATTAATTTCACAGCATTCTAGAAGGGTCAAAAACTATACAAAGTAACAAAAATTAAAGGGCACTTCACAGTAGTTTGGTATGCGTGCACATGCGCAGGACAAGAACGTACTCTGCGTGCATGCGCGCACGATGTGCGGCTGTCAACGACAAAACCCGCGCACCTGCTAAAACGGTGCATTTATGAATTGGTCGGCCTCTCAACCACCTACGGACCAACTCCCAATCTGATTTGACTCCCAAATCCGAGCCGAATCCGCAGGGTAGGCGGGTTAATGACCTAAGGAAGCCCTAAAGGGCCCCTGTTCACACTTTGAAGAGGTTACATAATCGCCCGAGGATCTGCTATAAAAAGCCGTGAAGATACATTGTTTTCGCAAGGAATTCCAAGTATTGTTATGCTGCTAAGATTGTCAAGGGCTCATTCTTTGACGATAGCACATTGGCAGCATCTCATAGGGCCATTCACCGGCCGGGAGTTCTTTCACTATCAGCCTCATTTCTTCGCATTGTAAGGAAAGCAAGTTCGTGAGGGCCTCAAGAGCCTTCCTTTGGGGGAAGAAGGAACCACAGTTCTCTTCCTCCATCGTGCTCTGATTTCATCAATAGACCAGCTCAAAACCATTGGTGATATCGGTGTCTTTTTGTGTTTATTGTTTCTTTATCTGTATGTTCACAGTTTAGTTTTTTTTTGTTTAATTCTTGCTTGTAGTTTGTTTTGTTTCCTCTAACCCTTTCCTCCACAGCTTTCACGCTCTGCAAGACCCAACAGGGCGTGTAAGAACCCTCGATTTTCTCACCAGGTGACGAATTGGGTGCGAACAAAACCCATAACTAATGGGCGAGTGACTAGGTGGCTCCTATTATTGCAAGAATTTAATATCATTGTACTTGACCGACCTGGAAAGGATAATGTGGTAGCTTATTTTCTTTCCCGAATAAAAAATGAGGATGATGATGATATCCTTGTAGATGATAGTTTCCCAGATGAAGACCTCTTTTCCCTTTCTATCAATACCCCATGGTTTGTGGATATGGCAAACTATATGGCCACTAGGAAGTTACTGTCTCATTTGTGACCTCATGAAAAGCATAAAATTATTACACAGAGTGCTAATTACTCTTGGGTTGGTCATGATCTTTTTCGTACAGGTCCTGATTTGATTATTCATAGATGTGTCTAAGAGGATCAGGTACCAGAAATACTACGAAGTTGTCATGACAGACCATGTGGTGGTCATTTTTCTGACAAACGCACAGCATATAAGGTGCTACATTCGAGTTACTATTGGCCTAGAATTTTCAAAGATGCTGCCAAGTATGTGACAAGTTGTGATAGTTGCCAAAGGATAGGAAGACCTATGTCAGCTAACGAAATGCCCTTGCATGCCCAAGTTATGATAAAACCCTTCGAAAAATGGGCCCTTGACTTTGTAGGACCAATTTCACCCATGTCCCATAAAAAGAACTATATTTTGGTTTGTACGGACTATGTCACCAAGTGGGTAAAGGCAAAATCCATATTCAGAGCTACAGAAAAGTCTGTTGTCGAATTCATCTATGAAGACATCTTTACCCGCTTTGGTGTCCCTCATTGTTACACATTATTTTGGTCACTCTGGTGGTGTCTCTATAGTTATGTGTTCAGGCTCTCATAAGGACCTTTTTCCTGAGAAAAGTGATTGTTGTCTTCTTCCACAAAACATATTTTTAACATGAGTTCACAAGTTGACTATGTTGTAGAGTGAAAGAATCATGATTCTTGCAGGAAACCCTACACCTATCCTCCCTACACCTAGCCTGTGAGGTGTAGGCAGTCTGCTCTATAGGTAGGGTGTGAACCTGTTTCAAAGCTTAAAAGGAAGAGGAAGTTACGAAGGTTCTAGAAGAGGATCTTATAGAAAATGAGTTGGCATTCGCATGGTTGGCATCCTACTGACTTCTCAGATTTAGTGGGATCATCCTCATCCCTTTAACCATCTCTCCTTATCCTATATAATGAAGAGTTTCTCAAGGAAGAGGTTAAGCAAGGTTGAATAGAGAATTGATGAAAGAATTGTGTGAGGAACCCTATTTGAATTGAAGCTTGAAGACTTTATTTATCTATCAATCCATACTGTACCTTCTTCATGCAAGTGTAGAGAAAGTGTGTGTGTTGGAACTGAGGACCACTGAAAGGAAGCTTGCAACATCAAGGCGATTTGGTTGTATCTTCTACTTTCATTTAATATAATATAGCAGCATGTCCCTTTCCCATAAAATCATGCTTATTTTATTGCATAACTCCTTCAGCATTTGCATATGTTGACATTGAATATACGTTACCATCTTCACTATGGTTGGTTTGTGTTGTCTTGGACCTAATCTCACAAGAGCACCGGAGTGAAGTAGGAACAGCAGAGACCTAAGGAAGTGATATAAAGGTATGTCACTCATTCCTTCCTGATAGTAGATTCGATGATTGCAACTTAGAGAAAGAGTCATGTCCTGTCTTGTTTTGTTCTAGATCCAGGTGGATCTAGGGAGATATGTTAGTGCTTGCATATACCGATTTATCCTATAACACTCATGAAATTGTTACAGACCAGGGCACTCAATTCACTTCCAAGCTGATGAGAGAGCTAACAGAGAAATATGGGATTAAACACTATAAATATTCTCCATACCACCCGCAAGCTAATGGTCAGGTAGAATCTACAAACAAAGTCTTGGAAGCTATCTTGACCAAGATTGTTCAATTACATCACCGGGATTGGGCTGATAGGCTTCCAAAGGCTTTGTGGGCATACCGGACCACCTGGAGAAATACCACTGGGCATACCCCTTATGAGCTAGTGTACGGGAAACAAGTACTTCTACCAATAGAATTCCAAGTAAGGACCTTATGTATTGTCGCAGAATTGGGATTAAACTTAGATGAGGCTCATAAGCAATGAGCCCTACAATTTAATGAGTTGGATGAAATCAGGCAAGATGCCATCCAACAAACAATATTAGTCCAAAACCAGAGGAGCAAGTGGCATGATAAGTTTATTAATAAGAAACACTTCCAACCCAGTGGTTGGGCCCTTACGAGGTAGACACTGTATATGACAATGGAGCTATAAAAATTAAAACAATTGACGATGGACAAGTCTCCTTTGTAGTAAATGGACACCGACTCAAATTTTATCATAAGTCCATTTCCAAAGAGGATTTTCTACAAGTCATGTCAACTAACAAGGCATTGGCCTTAATAGATGGGGAAATCTCCCCTTGTTCTTGAAAAAATTTCTGAATTTTCTATTGTACATATGTAAATAGTTTTTGAATTTTGTTAATAAGGCAATTCTAGAGATTTTTGTAAGTATTTATTTCACCAGTAGTAGACAGTTTCAAGGAAATATAAAAGAAGGATCTTTCTTCAAAACATTGTTACACTTGAATTTTGTTGTCTGCTAAGCATCAAATGAATATTCACTTACTGTAATTAGCCATATTCTTGCAAAAAAATTCATTTTCTTGAGGCATTCCAAAGCATTTGCTCCTGAAACTCTTCACCGTTGTATAAGGAAGTAATACCATAACCATCAAGCTTAGAGGTATCTCATACAGTTTTTCCAAGAAACCTGAGTAAGTGAGTAAAGTGTCTTTATTAAAGAGTAACAAGGAGGTCTAATTAGCGGTTATTCATGGAAACATCACAATAACTACAAAATAATAAAGTGATTTGAGCCTAGAGATACATTTTTGTTCTTTCTCAATGGTACCATCCACTACACACTAAATAGCTTGATTATATCATATCTTTAGATAGGCCATGTCTGCTTAAGTACTCCTTACATTGGGACAATCACTAAGTAATATAATGGAAATTCATCCTCTAACATAAATACCATCCCAATTGAAAAATAAAGAAAAAGATGTTTTCAGAGTTGTCCCCCTATCTTCTTGCATAAAGCAATATTATACTAAAATCTTAAAAGTTGGAGGGCCAGTCTCTAAGGGTGTAAGAGGCTAACCCATATAGATACTGAACGTGTCTGCTAGCAGTAGGTACTGGCCTATGGTATGACTAGGTAAACCTGTCGGAGTACTGAACAGGCTTTCTAGCAGTGGGGAATTCTACCTAGCGAGGATGGTAATCTGACAAAAAATAAATAATAAATTTAAACTTGTCCTGATGTACGACATTACTTGCAGACATAGCTGACATGAAGTATGCATGGTTAAGCTAAGGTTAATGAACTCCATCAACTTTCCATTGGGAACTAACTCTAAGACTATCTTGAAACTCTCTTGCCTACCTCTTCTTATCTCTATATAGGATCTCTTATCCTATAGGTGGGGCCATATTCTAACCGTCTCATCAAACCAATCTATGAAATTTATCTTTACACTTGACATACTATAAATCTTTGACTATTAGGAGAACTGACTGGTTTCCTATACTTTTGATTGTGAGGTGTCACAATACTTAGGTGTGGGGGAGGGTTTCATGAGTTAACAAATGATCATTGCCTAGAGAAATAAATCTTTGTAAGAATTTTTGTATTATTTTCATGATACAGGTTATTACATCAACATTCATCTTATTTTTGAAGTGCTAAACTCTTGTGTGCTATAAATTGTTGAACATATACTTAACAGACCACTCTATCAGTTTATTTTTTGTTACAAGTTGTACATTGTAGGTTTGACATTACATGTCTTATGCTTGCTATAAGTTGTTCATTGTAGGTTTTTGAAATTACATGTCCTATGCAAGTGGATTGAGTGAGCATGGTGGAAAAATCAACAACAATGGAGCATTATGCCTCTTCTCTTGACCACTGTGACTATCAAAAACATTTCAATATTGTAGGTTATCCATTACAGGAGGTAAAAATGTATTTAACACAGAGGTGTTGTATGAAGTGTCGTATGAGGTGTTGTATGAGGTGTCATATGAAGTGTCGTATAAGGTGTTGAATGAAGTGCCATATGAATTCACACACCAATAATTGTCCACAATTCCAGGTAACAAGGAATCAATAACATTTAATTAAATTGGTTGTAGGCAATTAAGATTGAGGATGCTTTAGATATGTTCATGATCAAATGTCTAAGTCAAAAGACTTGGACATTGGTCTTATGCATCATTTTCCCCCAAAAACGTGCCTTCGAATTCAAAAAAAAAGGATGGGGTTACCTATTATCCCAATTCACCCTTGCTATTTTCCTTTCCCTTATGGTAGAAAATCTCGCTCAGCATCTGTCATTCGTTCCCATGATTGAATTGCGCTTGGCCCGTGCTCAATTTGTGCCATCTCTTGGCCCGATCACACCCTCTCTTGGTGAATTTTGCCTCTATCTATTTCTTCACCTCATCACAATGCCCAAGAGGTATGAACCCTCTTGCTATGCATATCTTTTTTCCATTCCTGAGTTTGCACAGTGAAAAGAGGTATTTTTGCGCGCAGGTTTGGGGCCATTTTTATCCCACTTGCAGGGCCATGATGATGGAATCTCCATGCAATTTTCCCTCGGCTCCGATGGGAAGACAGTGCGTGTGGGGTCTCTTACCTTTGGGGTCTCAAAAGATTCAATTGTTGCAGCCACGAAGCTTCCCAGAATGGGAGATAGATGGTTCAAAAACCACTAGCTGTTGCGCTCAAGTTATAACAGGGTTTTTAGCCCGAATTCCAAAACATTTCAGGAGCAAAAGAATATTCTAAGGAATGGATAAAGGAGTAATTTATCAACCCTCTCATCGTCATCACTAGTTTGATCACATGCGAAGGTAGATATTCCACTTTCAAAGCATGTCATTTTAGATTGCTAGCTCATTTTCAGTTCAATAAACCTTTGAATTTTCCCTTCTACTTTCTAAAGAACTCGGAGAATATTTCCTCTCAAGTGAGGAAGAACATAACTAACCCCCATAACAGCCTCTTTCACCATGGCTTAATCAAACTCTTTTTTCTAGCTGAATTAGAGAAACGGGGGAAAACTTGGGATGCATTCATCTATCAATTTACAAACCCTCACTTGAAAGTTAAGACCAACAAAAAGACATCAGATCTAAGGACGATCTCTCCATCCAAGCCCCACTCTCCAAGGACTCCAAATCCCCTTGCACAAACCATTTCCCTATTGGAACAATACAAGAAGATTTTTGAAACCCTTGCATCCTCATCGGGTAAAAAGACCAATAGTAAATATCAAAGGAAGCCTATTGTTAACCCCCCGATGCCTTCAATATATCTTGATCCCACGCCTAAAAATCTCCAAGAAGTGTTTCAACAAGACTTTCCTATAGTTCCCACAAATAGGAGAGGATCCAATCGATTTGGTAAAGGACCCTTTCGAAAGAGTGCCTGGAGCACAAGATAAAAACCTTATACAAAACCCCTGCCTACTTCGGACCCTATCCAAGTGTCCTCCGATCTTGAGAGCCCTCACAAGAGACTTAGGGAAGTTTTTGTGGGTGGATTAGAGCCACAAAGAAAGACAAAATCAGAACCTACCTCTCCTTACCGACCCCCTATTACTCCTACTTCACCCATGCCTACCCTAGATCCTAAGAATGATAGATTGACCACATCTTTCAAAGGATCTAAGCCTTCCTCTGAAATAAATGATTATGCCCCAGCCATTGAGAAGCTACAAAAAGAGAATTCTCAGCTACTCCAACAGTTGGAAGAAATGAAGACAATAGACACACACCTTCATCATGATAATGCATTCCTCCAAGAAAAGGTAAACTCCCTTCAACGATTGGTTGATGAGATGACCAAATCCAACCGCAGCCTCAGAGCACAATTGAAGCAACACAAGAAGCATAAGGCAAAGTCTTCGCAGTGAGAAGGAGAAGCTTTTAAAGTTAATCCTCCTCAACAAGCTTAGTCATGAGGGATAATTTCTTTTTTTTTGCAGTGGGACCTGTAAAATCATAAGTGTGGGGGTAATGTTGGGCCCAAGATATGATCGATTTTATGACATTAATTAGATACTTTTGTCGAATCTATATATATGTGTTTTCATGTTTTGGAGAATTTTTTGGAAGGATTTTGTGCCGAAACGCTATGATCCACACCAAGTATGCATAATTCGTGTTTTCTGATGATCTTGAGTATAATTCAGTATGATTTTATGTTTCCAGGAATCTAATTCACATTTTTGGTGTCACAGGGAAAAATCACAGCATGTTTTTGCTTCCGGTACTCCATCTGGCACTATGTCCTGCACAAAAATGATGGGCGATTTGGCAGTTATGATATTGGTGGCCAGTGATGGATGAATCAGAGACATGGTTTTTTCTCGTCCTCATGCCCTCCATCTATTGAACTCTTGACAACTTGATTTGGGTTGTTATGTTGGGCGATTATTGGCTCGTTCCATTTCGGCAGTTAGGGCATCATTAATGTAATTTATTGCTTTTAGAAGAGGTTCGACCCTCCAGTGGTCGATCTCTCAGTTTTTAAAGCTTAAAGATACCACCTTAGTGGTCATACAATAGTTAAGAAGTCATGTGTTAGAGACAAATATGAGTTTATCTCTGTTTTTCCATTTTCGTTTTGCCACACTGTGTAAACCTATGTTTTTAAGTTTTAATGGTGAAATCGCTTTGTTGAGTTTGTGGTGTGCATTTGAGGAGTGACCATGACTTGCTGGGGGGCCCACCAACAGTCTGGGTAATTGTTCTACGAGTTTGTTTATGAATTACATAGCATAGACGTCTTTTTATTTTATTTCTTGTACATGAATTGTTAGTTTATTTCTTTGGTATATAAACTTGTTGTTATAGTTTAATTGTTTTAGTTTCCTTTTGGCAGGTTAGTATGAAGGATCTTGTCAATATGCATTGACTTTGTAGTTAATAGAAACAAGTTTGAAAACTTGGACACTAACCCCATGTGTGATTAGATAGTAAATTATACTTTCTTTATGCTTTTAAAATCAAGTTCAAAATAGAGTTTAAAACAGAGTTTTAGAATAGAATTTTAATTCATGTTTTCTTTAACAAGGCTTCGATGGATGGATAGTATAGTTCTAGTTTTCATTTTTAGATTGCTTATTCAATTACTATTTAGTTTTTTCCTTAACTAGTTGTTAATTAATTTGCTCATTAGTTTACTTGTCATATGCTAGAATAATGTTTAATTTTTGTTTATAAGCATTTCTCTTTTTGCAATTTGAATTGTTGAAATAGGTCTAAGTTAGTTTACTCCATGTAATTTTTTTCTTAGATCTAGGTTGCAATTTCAATTTGTAGTTAATGATTGAATTTAGTTATGAGTTTTCTTACGTAGTATAGAATGCAATTGAATTTCACAATCTCTTTATAACTGCTGATAATTAATGCATGAGTAATAATAACATGGATATGCCAGGTAATTTATGTTGTTTCTGTAATGGCTAAGTTCTCATTGGATTGCCTAATTCACACTTTTCACTTTGCTATTGAAGACAATATCAAGTTTGTCCCTCTTGAATTATCTTTCATTGTTAAGTGCCAGCGTGATATTATAAGACACCAGAGACATTCACACAACCATCAACACTATATTTGAGTTTTCATAGGTTAAAAGATAGTTTCTTTCTTTCATAGATCAGAAGATAGGTTTCTTGCTTTTGTAGGATAGATAGTCTTTTGCTTTGATAGATTAAAGAGTAGTTTGTGTATCATAGATTAAAAATTAGTTGTTAATTCTTCTTTCTTTCAATTAAGTAGATTTCCTTTTGTAAATTAGAAATGGTTGTATTAAGAATAGAGTTCACTTGTCTCTTATCTTAGTTAGTTGCTTATTGAGTAGTTTTTATTAGTTTACTTGTTGTAGAAGTTATCCTAGGTTAGTTAGTTGTTACTTGTTTTAATAGGTTAATTGTTTATTTGTTTATTCTTGCTTTGATAGTATAATTGCTTGTTTATTTACTTTCTTTCATAGGATAGTTGTTTATTGAATTCAAGTAGACTAGTTAAAGTAGTTTGTTGTTGCTATTTGTTTATTGTTATGCTTAAATAGATTGCTTTTTCTTATTGTCATGATTCAGTTAGTTTACTTAGTAGGGTTTTCATTTTCTTTCCTAGAACTATCCATTGATCCTTGGTTCAAAAGTACTTAGGTTACATAGTTTAAAGTTTCTTAGTAGGGTTTGCTCATTAGATAGCTTTGCTTGAATAGATTAGCCCTTAGATAGCCACTTCCTTAGTTAGAATATACTACTACCAATCCTTCTACCTTGGCACATATTTTGCTACCAACTCTAAGTTTACTTACCCCGGGTTGACAATTTAATTGAGGGTTTTTAGTGTATTTTTAGTGCATATAGAACACCCATCAAATACCTGCGAGGATCTAGACCATAAATGTCTTTAGAAGCCAGAGATGTAATAAGAATCATACAAAGGCAACTATGTGTCAAAAGAAAGAGACAGAATAGCAAGATATGATTTGGATCACTTCAAGAGAAATAAATAACATCATCAAGTTCTGCAAAACTAACACTACTTAGCATTGAATCAGATCAGAACTTCTAAAAAGTGTAAACAGATTTCAAAGGAAATAAATAACCTTGAAGATCACCATAGGTCAATGCTACTCAATCTTTCTTTGCACCTTTCAAGATATCCATGTTGTCAACAAGACAGTTTAGTCCTCTAGAAACTCAAAATGAAAATGAATAAGAATGATCAACTGACTTTCAAAGTTGGGGCATACCTTCACATCAATTTTCCTCTCCATTTGTGACTTCTCTCCTCTTTTATCTTGGCATAAGCAGTTGGGTAGTTGAACTACCTTTTAATTTAATTTAATTTTTATTTTGTGAGAGTAAAAATGTTTTAAGGTAAAGGTCATGAATGTATTAAAGACATTTAACTAAAAATAGGCATGGTCCCATTAGACTCTTTTATAAACTTTATTGCATACAAAATTTATCCTTGTAACTCTGATAATAAATATAATCAACATATATGGAAAAAAACATAAATCAATAAATGTGTCATCATCACGATCATAACACTTGTGCCTCCCTTAATAAAAAATATATGATATTTTAAGTTTCCAAAATTGAATATCATATAATCATTATCAGCCCTAAAAATTTGTCTCAAATATCCAAAAAATATATATTGTCATAACATAAAGTTATAAGAGCTCAAGATGCATATCCTTAAAAGAAATCTCTCTTTTGCCTTCATCCTTTGTTCTCACTAATTGCACTTTCGATTATGCAGAAGTGGACTGAGATGAATTAGTGCTTTGGACCTCAATAGGTTTCTTCCCTTTGTCACTTGGAAATTCGAGAAGAGGCTTTTTATCATTCCTTGGGGAAGAGTGGGAAAAAGAGGAGGCTGAAGTAACATTAGGCACAGAGACATATGGCAAGGGTGCATCTCTAAGACTAGTAGGTCAATGAGAAATGCTAGAAAGGGGGGTGGGGGTACAACGTTTTTCTCCCATCCATCATGCATAGGATAAGGAGGGGGGTCTAGAACATATACAATACTTTGATGAGGTTTCAAGGGCACATTAGGAAAAATAAATGGTTGGAGCAAAGTTGGTTTCCCACCCAAATCTAGGCAACCAATCTGTATGAGTTTATTAAACTCATCAGAGTCAGCATCAAAATGAATTGAAAATATTATTCTCATGTTCCTTCCTTCTTTCCAGACCATATTGGGTCCTCTGCCTCTCCCTCTCCTATTTCCTCTGTTGCCCCTGTTGAAAAATCTCATCTATGCCATTTCATAAAGTCAATTAATATCTTAAGTAATATACAACATGCAGTAAAAACATACTATGCTAAATTCTATTGAATATGATTAACAAGGCCCATATTGTAGCATAGAAGATGAAGCATGCAAGAGGGAAAATGAAAAGGGAAATTATTGATGAAATAGGAAAGAAAATTCACGCATACTCACCGATGTATATCATAATATTCTCTTTTTACTTCAGTCTCTTTATTCCCACTTACAATTATTTCCAGGACTTCATTATGAGAGTCGTATAGTATTCAACTTTCATGCCATAATACTTTAACAATCTTCAATACAAATCACAACAGAGGACAACATATATAAAGGAATGAAAAATGAAAAGTATGAGGGATTATAATAACTCTCTTACATCATATAAGATATATATGTATCAAGAGTTAATATTTAAAATGCAGGAGTCATTTTACATAACAATGAGAGAGAACACATTAAGCAATATCATGGAATGATATATGGAAACTGATAACATGGATGGATGAACTGTAATTTATGTATCGAAATCACAATTCTAGCCTTCAACTCAAAGATATAAATTGTCATTGTATATTCATCATCAATCGTAGATTTTGCATGGCAGTCAAGCAAGGTAGAAAATATATAACCATTTCACAGACCATCACTAATAACTTGACATGAAGACTAGGGTTTGATATACCCTTTTTACTTCAAACATATTTTAACCCAAACTCAACACGTATCTTGTATTAACCCTTTTAATGTGTCGAGTAAAACAACATTTTTACTTTTAACTGGTGGCTACAGCTGGTAAGTTTCTAGCCATACATTTTACAACTTAATGTAATCAATCCATATGACTTCTTGTCCTTTAAATAAATGGAGTTACATTTCAACCCAACCGAGTAAATATCTTTTTGAACACATCCTCCAATGCAAATAAACTATTCATTATGGTGAAGTTAACTAGAATTTGTATAACTATTTCATTATAGTCGACCATACACATCAATAGTTAAATTTTGCAATCAACCAGACAGAGTATGCAAAGTTGAGTGAACAATAGAGTATGAAAAATGATAATATGGGAGAGTGAAGGTTAAAAACGAGATAGAATTCACATAATAATAAACTCAGTGTAAGTTCTCCTATGATGGGCATTCACAACCATTATTTTGAACAACAACAAATTCACTAAAAATTCATATTGTTACCATATCACTTCACTTCACTAAGCAAAAGACAATATTTTCTGAGTTAAGAGGGAGGGAAAGGGAAAAAGGTAAACATACTTAGCAACCAGCTAATTAAGGGCCATATTAATGCATTTATAATAAAAAATAAAGTTATGGAAATGCTTTTGAAACCACATGAACACTTACCTTGACCTAAATTGCTCTTTGTACAGGTCGTGAGCTTGAATCCAAGTATAATTCATTGCACAAAGACCAGGTGCCAAATTAACCAAAACCACAGTGCATTAGTAGAGCTACTTTCCAAAATTCTTTGAATAACCAAATGAGCATGCAAAGTTAAACCCTAAAAAATTCCAAGAGTGGTAGAATGTGAGTTCGACGGCATTAATGTCCCACTCTTTTCAAAATTAATGCTTAGTGTTTACGTATAGCTAATTTACCAATTCACACCGCCAACTTCAATGCATTACCCAAGATTCTCATGAGTATCAGTTCTTAACATTAACGTTTGATAAATGATATCCAGTCGAAATATTAATACTCTTAGATGCCATCGGGAGATGTGAGGCATATACTAGAACATACAACAAACTTTATATAATATCAAAATTAACCATTATACATCACCTTGTGTGCCATATCTCTTATAATGTAGCCTTTGTATAATGATAACATGCCTCATTTTTATAAGTGCAATAGTATTTTCCCATGAAACTTAATACAAACCCTTTTTACACCATGCGCAATAATGCATTTCTAAACCTTCTCAAACTAAAACCATATACATGATAACCCATCAAAAATGTTGATAGAAGCATGTGCCATACAAAAGTGCAACAAAATCAACCATCTGCAATACTTTTACTAGGGGACCCCGCCTACTCTAGTTTTAAATTTAACACATGGATATAAGCTTTGCAACACTTAGCCAACTTTATAAACAAGTGGGTGATATGTGAGTCAACACCAACCATACACCATTGTTTGGTTGAGCCAGGGAAGAGACCTTCATACCAACCGACAATGTTGCCTATCCTATGGCATCGATCCCTTCAAAGATGAAATTTTGTGTGATGTTGCCCCACTTGGAGTATGTGGTGTTCTTTTAGGACAACCATATATGCAGAAACGTCATGTTGTTTATGAATCCATGGACCATTTCATCATTGTTACTTTGGGAGCTCATCCCTACAGGGTGCCAGAGGTAGTTTTGATTATTGCCATTTTGTTGATCTTGGCAAAACAATGCTAAAAGGTAATATCTCAGACTGTCAAGTTTGTCCTCTTCATGGTTTATCTAGAAGGTGAATGAAAGGTCACTGCGACCACCATAGCTTCAACATAGGATCTCTCTACACAACAAAATCAGGTGGACAATATTATAGAGGAATATAGAGACATCTTTGCCTCACCTATAGGGGTGCCTTTACATTGTCAAGTCAAACATCCCATTGATTTAATACTTGGTGCTCCCTTACCCAATGGTCCAATATACAAACGCTCTCTTCTAGAGAATGATGAAATGAAGCATCTAATTCATGAGCTCACCTAAAAGTGCCACATTCAACCAAGCTCCACACCTTGTGGGAGGCCAATTGTGTTGGTGCAAAATAAGGATAGCACATGGAAAATTTGTATTTGATTATTGATCTAAAAATGAAGAAGACTTGTAATCTTGAAAAATATTTGCAAGTTAAATTCTATGTGTTAAAAGCAAATGGATCAACTTTGCAACACATTTTTAAAAGGATTTACTCATTTAAGATGCATATAAACAGCAGCATAATCAATGAACATAAACAGATAACACAACAAATGATAAAGGAGTTCACCCCTCTCTTGGGCTACATCTCCTGGTCCAGCTTCCAATGGATCATTATTATTATTTGCTTAAAGTGCTCAAAAATGTGCTTTACAGTGCTCAAAATGACCAACAGACTGCTCCAATGGCTTCAGAGCGTCCAAAAACCCCTAGCTGGGCTTTTTTGGCACCTCGTTTGGCCAAAAAACGAAGAAGTTAGGCTTCCTGGAAGTCCCCCCTTCAAGCTTGTTGTCTCTACATCTACAAATTGCACCCTTGTACATTCAACCTAGCACACATGCTATTTAAAGCGTAAAAACCTGGAACTGGGCTCAACCGCACCACCGGTCCAAACTGTCGAACCGTTTGCACGCTGGCCCTAACCACCAAGGCCCGTGGGCACCTGGCAGTCATACGACCGCGAAAACATATAACAATAGGGCTAATGGTTATAACCATTGGAACCACATATTAAAACCCACGCACATGGATACGGTGGTCACATGGTAAACCATGTGCACATATAACCGGCGGTTACAATATATGGTTTGCAATATATATATGGTACGTCGTAGCACTGGTTGCATATAACAATACACATGACCATGGGCCGGGGCTTAGCCCCGGCCCGGTCCACGCCCACATATACAATACAACGACTTTATATATAATTTTTAACACATAGCTATCAAGGAACAAATGTGGGTGCACCGGTTGGGTGGCCTTTCCCAAAGCTTTGGCCTTGCCCCGAAGGTCACGGGGTCGACTCCGGCTGAGTGCAAAGTTTTAACCAACACATAAGTGACACATGGAGGCTTGTGATTGGGCCACGTGTCGCATCCCCATTCGCTGCCAATAACACATGCAATATGCCAACTATTTGCCATGTCAGCGTACAGCCTACCACATCATCCGTACAGTCTTCCACATCATCCGTACGAACTGTATGGACTGTACAGTCAGCACCCTTTTTTTTTTGCATGTTTGCCATTTTGAACAGAACATGATATCTCTCGCTCCTGACATCCGTTTGAACCCAAACTAGTTGCATTGGGTTCGCAACGATGAGGCCTACGCTCTCGTTCGATTTGAAGTGATTCTGAGCACTTTGAATTTTTGAGCAAAATTTGATCCCCTGATCACACCTCCCCATTGGGAAGCTTTTGGACCTCCAAAAGAATATATTCATTCTATGTGAAGATGAGGGTATAGTTCCCTCACCCTTCCAACCTCAATCCACTTGGCTTTGCTTGGATTGGTACCTTTAAGACCAACTCAAAGATACCCCACATTTCCTCGTTTTGAAGTTCGCATTCTCCTGTCAAGGATCTTGTCTTCATGCAGTTTTGTAAGATATTCTGGGGAAGAATCATCTATAGAAGGAATCTGAATATGCTCTCCATGATCATCAATCAACGGAGGCTCATACAATTTCACATTCTCAACATTAACAACTACATACATTTGCATATAAGGAGGCAAATCTAAACGAAAAGCATTGTTACCAATCTTGTCGATAATCTTGAAAGGACCATATCAAATTGGTTTCAATTTTTTACCTTCTCCTTTAATTCTCTCCTTACTGATGTAAAGCCAAACTTCATCTCCAACTTGGAAACTGTGATCAACACGATGCTTGTCATGTCTCGTCTTGTACTTGGCTTGACTCTTTTCCAACTGCTCTTGCACCACTTGATGTATCGACTGAATTTGTT
>ML782127.1:135086-159492 GCA_009831015.1 Picea engelmannii | reverse complement strand
TACAATATACCTCAATCTGACGTATCCAATTATCTAATTTCTCAGCATTAACTTCTCCATTGTATATTGGCAATTCAAATTTAATATCAAGCTTTAATGAAGGAATTTGCGAAGGATTTTTACCATGTCCCTTTGGAGAATTCAGAAGAGGTCTTGAATTGGTAGAAGAAGAAGAAGAAGATGGAGGAGAGGGTGGTGGAGAAGCATCATTCCCTCCATTTCCATTTGGAGTTTTATCACCACTGTCTCCCTTATGCTTTGAAGGGTTGGAGACTTCACCTTGCAACCTTGCATTCCTTTCCATCAAGATCTTCATCATCTCTCTCATTTACATGACAGCCTTTCTGAGACCTTCATCTTCTGCAGGAACATGTTCATGACTTTCTTCATGAGCCATACTTGGTGAATGCCTCCTTGAAACTTGCGGTGATTGTATATGCTTCCTCCTTGAAGGATGAGAACTTGGATCCACAAGTTGACCTTCTCCTCTTGTGAGTTTCAACCTTGTGAGCATCAGAAAACAAAACACTTGCAAATAATCAAGTCTTCAAAAACCAGTGCTCTGATACCAACTTGATCTAAAAATGAAGAAGACTTGTAATCTTGAAAAATATTTGCAAGTTAAATTCTATGTGTTAAAAGAAAATGGATCAACTTTGCAACACATTATTAAAATGATTTACTCATTTAAGATGCATATAAACAACGGCATAATCAATGAACATAAACACATAACATAGATAATGATAAAGGAGTTCACCCCTCTCTTGGGCTACTTCTCCTGGTCCAGCTTCCAATGGATCATTATTATTATTTGCTCAAAGTGATCAAAAATGTGCTTTACAATGCTAAAAATGACCAACAGACTGCTCTAATGGCTTCAGAGCGTCCAAAAACCCCTAGCTAGGCTTTTTCGGCACCTCGTTTGGCCAAAAAACGAAGAAGTTAGGCTTCTTGGAAGTCCCCCCTTCAAGCTTGTTGTCTCTACATCTACAAATTGCACCCTTGTACATTCAACCTAGCACACACGCTATTTAAAGCGTAAAAACCCGAAACCGGGCACAACCACACCACTGGTCCAAACTGTCGAACCATTTGCGCGCTGGCCCTAACCACCAAGGCCCATGGGCACCTAGCAGTCATACGACTGCGCCAACATATAACAACAGGGCTAATGGTTATAACCGTTGGAACCACATGTTAAAACCCACGCGCATGGATACAGTGGTCACATGGTAAACCGCGTGCACATATAACCGATGGTTACAATATATGGTTTGCAATATATATATGATACGCCGTAGTGTTGGTCGCATATAACAATACACATGACCATGGGTCGGGGCTTAGCCCCGGCCCGGTCCACGCCCACATATACAATACAATGACTTTATATATAATGTTTAACACATAGCTATCAAGGAAAAAATGTGGGTGCATCGGTTGGGTGGCCTTTCCCAAAGCTTTGGCCTTGCCCCGGAGGTCACGGGGTCGACTCCGGCTGAGTGCAAAGTTTTAACCAACACATAAGTGACACGTAGCAGCTTGTGATTGGAAACTTGTGATTGGGCCACGTCTCACATCCCCATTCACTACCAATAACACACGTAATATGCCAACTATCTAGCACGTCAGCATACAGCCTGCCACGTCATCTGTACGGTCTTCCACGTCATCCATACGGACTGTACAGTCAGCACCCTTTTTTTTTTTTGCTTGTTTGCCATTTTGAACAGAACACGGTATCTCTCGCTCTCGACGTCCGTTTGAACCCAAACGAGTTGCGTTGGGTTCGCAACGACGAGGCCTACGCTCTCATTCGATTTGAAGTAATTCCAAGCACTTTGAATTTTTGAGCAAAATTTGATCCCCTGATCAATTATAGAGCCCTGAACAAAATCATTGTCAAAAATCGATACCCAATCCCTCGAAATTGATGATCTTTTTGATCAACTTAAGGGTGCCAAGTTCTTTGGAAATATTGATCTAACATCGGGCTACCACCAGGTTCTAATAGAAAAAACTGATGTATCGAAGAAAGAATTCAAATGTAAAGAAATCCTTTTTGAGTGGTTGGTCATGCTTTTTGGCTTGACTAATGCTCCAGCAACATTCATGAAAATCACTGAGATATTGCAGTCATTCACAAACTCTTTTGTGATTGTATATTTGGATGACATCCTCATATTCAGTCGAACCTAGGTAGAACATTTCTAACACATTCCACAAGTCCTCGACACCCAATGGCAGCACAATTTATATGCCAATCTGAAGAAATGATCATTTAGCATGTGGAGAATTCTATACTTAAGATACATCATGGATGAACATGGGGTGCATATGGATGCAGCCAAGATCCAAGTCATTCACAATTGGACAACCCCAACGACTCTAACAGAGCTTCATAGTTTCTTGGGCCTTGACAACTTCTATCATAGGTTCATGTTGGGGTTCTCTCATATCACTTGGCCCCTTAGTCAAGTGACCAAGGGTGGAGCTAAAGCCAAATTTTCATGGTCAGAATCATAGTAGAAAACATTTTAGTATCTAAAAAATTGCCTCTACTATGCACCAGTCCCCATATTGTTAGACCCTTAGCATCCATTTCATATTGAAACATATGCCTTTGACTATGTTATCGATGCAGTCCTCATTCAGCAAAGACATGCAGTGGCCTATCACAATGAGAATCTATCTGATGTTGTTCACAAATATCCAACCTATGACAAGGAGATGTACTCCATTTTGTAGGCATGTTGATAGTGGAAGCATTATATTATGGGAAGGGAAATGATCATCCACATTGATCGCTAGCCTCTGCAATTCATGCAGACATAAGGAAAGTTGCAAAATTACCATCATTAGAAGTGGTCCACAGACCTACAACAATTCAACTTGAACATCAAGTACAAGAAGGGCAATTCCAACCGTGTTGAAGACTGCCTTGGTCGACCCTTGGTTGTGGCACTAACCACAATTCTTAACTCTTGTGCGTACAAGACATTCATTCGGACACAATTATACAATAGTGAATCTAACTTCATTGTTACTTATCAAACAATGAGTGCTAGCAAACAATTCCTAGACTTCCACCTCCAAGATGCACTATTGTGCTATCTGAGCCATATTCGTGTTCCCTCATGCGAACATGAAAAACTGATTTGGGGGGCAAATCATAGTTAGGTGGTAGGGCACTTTAGTGTGGAGAATATAGTAACCGTACTTCGGAAGTATTTCCAATGGCTAAAGATCTGATGGGATGTCAACCAATATATCATCTCATGCACTACATCTTCCATCACTAAACCATCCATCAAGAAGGAAGGGTTGTACACTCCTCTCCCTACCCCAAATAAGCCTTGGGAGTTAGTCTCCATGGATTACATGTCAGGTTTTCCCTCCACCAAACATGGTCAGGATTGTGTCTTTGTGGTCATCGATTGATTAATCTCTAAGATGGCCATTTTGGCACCATGTAAAAAGAGTATCATAGTTGAGGCCACTACTACACTCTTCATTGAGCATGTTTGGGTTCATTTTGGGCTACCAGGGACCATTATTTTAGATAGGGACACCAAGTTCCTCATTACCTTATGGTCTATCATGTGGTCTATGATGGACACCAAGTTAAACAAATAGATTTCCTTTCACCCCCAAACAGATGAGAAAACATAAGTTGCCAATAGGATGATTATGCATTTCATGTGCATGTGAAACTCCAAGAATCCATGTACATGGGATGAGAGCCTTCCATATGTTCAACATAGCTATAATAGAGCCATACACAACTCTATTGGTCACAACCATTTTCAGGTGTGCTTGGGGTTTCAACCATTGGACCCCATTGATGTAGCTCTTCCCATTCCATATTCACCGATATAGTCCTCCCACACTCAGACCAAAGTAGACATATCACCCAAATTTTTTGAACAGATCCATCACCTCCAACAAAAGGCTCATGATATATTACAGAAGGCCAATGCCAAGTATGAGCATCGACATGAACAACATCGTGTTCCACACAAGTTTCAGGTTGGTGACAAGGTCTGGTTGCATCTGAAGAAAGAGCATCTCATGGGCCCTCACAAGAAGATCATGTCACTCTGATATGTGCCTTACACCATCACAAAGGTTGTGGGTGAAAATGACTTCGAATTGAGTATTCCTCCTTTCCTTGGCTTGCACCCAGTATTTAATGTGGAGTTGCTTCAACCATATTTCCCATCTTTGTTGGACACCTTGGAGGTGGATGAGAAATTGGCTCCTACATAACTCAATCTCTACTACCTTGAGAAAGCTATAGTGGATCGAATCATGGGTAAAAATATGGAGGGTACATGCCAACAAAACATCCAACTCTATTGGGATGTCAAAGTGGGACAACTTATTCAACAAGGCAAATGGCTCACCAAGATTTAGATTCAACAAAATTTTCCCCATCCACTGCGAGAACTTGGCGCAATGGGGACCATTGATTCCTAAGGGGGGAGGACTGATCCAAGTGGATATCGGTGGTCAACCGCCTCTTCCACCGACTCAACATGGTTCTACATATTGGCAGTTTTATTATAATTTTCTAGGATTTTCTAAATGATGTTTTTTTAGAAGTAACGGGGGTCTAGATTTTCCTTCATTTGTGTTGTTTTTTTGTAGTCATCAGTTAGATATTTCCAACAATTTACTATGCAAAACAAACGAATATTGTGTGTGAAAGTTACACTCCTGGAAAAAATGATGTAGAAACTAACGCCCAAAAATACCTTTTGGCATTTCAGAAACACCTTTGGCATCTTGCCTTCTAGGTTTATGGTTTTGGACCTTTGGGATTCATGTTTTATGTTAAAAGGTCATCCTTTCAACCTCTTGTAGGAGATTTTTTGAATGAGCATAGTTGACATCTCTCTCTCTCTCTCTCTCTCTCTCTCTCTCTCTCTCTCTCTCTCTCTCTCTCTCTCTCTCTCTCCAAAGATAAACTACCACCATTCTAGCCAGTTTGTGCTCTATAATATTCCATTTTATTCATTAATAGAAGTTGGGTTTTCTCTACATTATTATGCTCTATGATATATTCATGTGTGTGTTTCATTTCATTCCATATACAATCCAAAACACAAGAACAATAAGGGAGTCTTGAGTTAATAACTACTTAGTTAAATCTAGATCAAAGTGTTGAAGAATTTGATGATTGGGAAATTTCTTCATCTTCGTCTTTTAAATTTCCCTTGTTCACTATGGTTGAAGAAATAGTAGAGGGAAGGGTGGTAGGAAGAGTTGAAGAAGAACAATAGATGTTTGAGTTTCCTATCATGGAAATATAGGAGCAAGTAAGAATGAAAAACATCAACCTAGCCACTCTTCCCCATTTTCATGGAATGATCACTAAAGACCCAAACACTTTCCTCTTTGAATTCGAAGTCCTTTGTAGGAACTATGACTATAAGGATGATGCTCAAAATATGAGATTGTTCCCTTGCACTTTGAAGGAAGCAACCCTTAGATGGTTCATGGGCCTTGATGGACATAGTATTTACACATGGGAAAAAATGAAGGGTCTCATTTTAAAGAAATATTGGAAATCAAAGAGATGAAATATTATGAATGACTCGGAAAGAGGATGAATCTTTAGAGGACTATGTCGAGATATTTTATTTTATTTACAAGTGATCTACCAATTTCACAAAATATAAGGATTCTCTTGAAACAATTCTCTTGAGAGGAGTAAGAGATGTGCAACACCTTGTTTTCCCCCATGATTGTAATTATGTTAAGACTTCATATAATGTGATTATGAAGCATGTAATTATGCTATTGATTAATGAAAAACACCGGAAAGCTAATTGAGAGGGAAATGCCTTGAGTATTGGCCATGATATCACAAGTGAGATTGGTGCAGTGGATTGGTGAAGTGGGAATCAATGGGGTGGACTAGTGAGGGGAATTTTGAAGTTTCAATGAAGAAAATAGGAAGCTTGCTCAACATTCCATCTCACACCTAAAACCATTGAATGCACCACATGTCGATGTACTTAAAAATGCATGGAGCCACGTGACCAATTATGGGTAACATGAATGGTGGTTGAAGTAGTTATAACTATTGGCATGTATGATTTTTTGAAGAGGAAAGGGTCAACTTAAAACTCAACATAAGGACACCCTTGGATTACCCCTTTGAATTTAGATCCCTGACTAGAGGTTGTGTCTAACAGCAGCCACATAAATCCCAAGGATTTGGTGGAAGAAGAGGCCAAAGGTGGAAAAACACCACATAGAAACACGTTTGCATAGGGGAGGAAAAGAAGGCAACCAAAGAGAATAAGAAGGATCACGCTCACGGAATTACAGACACTTAAGGAGCTATGAATAGGTTCTCACGGGGAACCATAGAGAACACAATGAGTTGCAGACTCATAGTTGGATGAAGCGGTGAGGAGGGGACTCATGCACATTTATTTGAGTAATAGAGAAATTGGGAAGTTATTCTTGAAGAAAATAGAAATATTTCCCAAAGGATTAATGGTCACCCTGGAATAAAGAAGACCTAGATCCAGACTAGAGCAATAGAGGGTTGGGGCTTGGTGCTTATTGGAAATAAATTGACACTGGTAAGGGGAGGTCACTGAGGAACTATATAGCATAGAAGGGACTCCCTTGTGCATAGGAAATCCAGTTGGGAAGGTGCCTGATAAACCCGTGGAGGCTTTGAGCTCGGTGGGAATAGGGTAACTTCTGATGTTGCCAGTGAAGTGAAGCAGAGTAACCTTCTAGGATGATTTAACTTGGTAGTCAGTTGAATCAATCCCCTTGTGATATCATGGCTTCACACGGGGGTGACAAGTTGTAGGAAGGCACTCTGCAACATAGCCTAAGGTCAGGAGCAAAGGCGGAGCAAAGGTGGAGCAAAGGCGTCCTCTCTTAGTCAGTTGGTCGGTTTGACATTTCATTAAATAGATAAGTGTTTAACTTGACATGTTTGATGTATGCTCAATTATGTAAATGTGTCATTTTCTGGTTTAAATGATAGATGTGAATGTATAAAAGGTGTGGTTGAATTCCTAAGTAAAATGGAGTATGTTTGTTTGCTTTCATTGTTAACCAGATAAACCTATATAATTAAGCAATTTGTGAAAGGGTAGGGTGTATCCCTATGAGTTATGCAAGTCCTTGATAGGGAAGGCTTGCGAGACATTTAAACCTTCACTAGAGGTGTAATGTCAATAATGGGTATAATCTTGTAGGACTACAAGTCTTTGAGCGGAAAGATTGCAAGATATGTATAAAATATTCACCCAGAATTAACAGGAGTACCCTGAAGCTGAGGAGAGTTTCTAAGTAGTTAGGGAACCTTAAGCCCTATGAAACCTCCCTGTCTTAAATGGAAAGCTTGCAGGATATGAAAATTTTCATCCAAATCTCAAGGAGGAACTTCCTAAGTTAGTTTCAGAGTGAAGGTGAGAGCCAAGAAGGTCTAATAGAACCTTAGTGATAACCTAGAGGAAATCTTAAAATGGCTAAGTCCCAAGTCGAACTGTTATCTTGAAGAAAACCCCATGTTTCGAGTCAGCGCAATTCACAGTCGTTGATTTGGTGTAGCGAGTAGATTTGGATCATCGGTCGAATGGTACTATTGTCGGAGTGTCTAAGGGAAGAGTTAAAGGGGACTCCAATGAGGGAGACTCTGAATCAATGAGGATCGTTGATCTATCGGAGAATGGTATCAACAAATATTGGGACCATTGAAACTAGTTATAAGATTGTCAAAAGGATGGTTGTCGGAGGTCTGGAAGGAGGGATTGAGAGAGGAGTCTGATGACCCAAGAGTCTGAGGACCTTTGATATATCGGGAGGTGTCCCGTAAGATCTCAGCCATCAAATCTTGTATGGTTCGACCCAAGGAGGTTGGTTGTAGAACCCTATCTACCAAGTGGATGTTTCCTCTGAGTAAACCCTAATCGTCGGACGAAATGAATGAGGACCATTAGATTCGTTGGAGTTTGTACTATTAGAGTGAGTTGGTCATAGTGCTTTATGGTACTAGAGTGAAGGAATTCTGATGGTCAAGGACTCCAAGGGCACACGAGTGTCATTGATTGAAGAGTGGAAGTGATGTGATCTTAGTCAAAGGATCGGCAAGGGGTCCCACCTAACCACTTCACGTATAGTTGAGGAGACAGGTGATAACCATCATGTGCATTATAGGACCGAGGGAATCAAAGTCATTGGTATCCAAGTCTGAGAGCCATTGGATCCCAAAAAGAACAGACCATCGAAATGGAATCGTCGAGATGGAAACTTAGGTATGTAAGCTGCTATTATGATGAGAGAGATTCTGAGTCGATCTGGATCATTGATCTAGTGATGTGGAGTAGTTCTAATCGTCTGATAGAGGGCGTATAAGTCGCTAATCAATGCAGCGAACTTCGTAGAAGGTTTTCGTTGGTAGTTTGGGAGTTGAACAAGAATGATTTTACATAGTAAATATTGTAATATGAGAAGTCTTCACTTAAACATCAATGAGCTAAGACCATGGAAAGTAACTTGAATACTTACCCCAATGATTGAGGAGAAAATTGAACATCCCACAAGCCTAAGAGAGATTAAGGGGGTTGGGTGTGTTACAAGATGAGTGTATGGAAGCTCTAAACTTGATTGCATTTGGAGATATTTCCAAACATGGTTATGATGAGATAAGGGAAGTTTGAAAAAACTACTCAAGAGCTACTACTAAAAAGAACAATGGAATCAGAGGAATTGTTGTGAATACCTCTAAGACCATACTAGTTTAAGAATGGTAGAAATTGGAAATATGTTAGAGGATATGAAGACAAACATTTTACATTCATTGATAGTCTAGTTTGATACTCTTCAAGCCAAAAATAAGCAAGAGGAAGTTGAGAACACTCTGGTAGTATTTTACCCAAAACGCACTAAAAAACATGCTCATCATGAATGTTTTTTGAACAATGTAAAAATATGTAGCATTTGCAAAGACAATCATGACATTACTTAGTTCCCATAGCTACCAAGTTTGAAGACTTTGTACAAGGGGGAAGAACAAAATGTGGGCAATTTTTCTTCATCAACCAAAGAAGGCAAGGACTACCATGCATGACTCAAGGTATGCCATATGAACACCCTCAATATTTGAATTCTTTTTGGAGTAGTCAATTAAATCCACCTACAAATTGTTATCCTCGGCCTTGGCCAAACCCATTCCCACCTCAACAATAGTGGCAATATCCAAATTTTCAAATTAAGAAGCCACCTTTGTTCCCTTATCAATAACCCCAACAAAACCAATGGCCTATTGATCCAAAATGGATCCAGGAAGGACAAAATTTCAAAGTTCTCAAAATCAGACGAAACCAGCGCCATCACATAGGGCTCATCGTGTTGATTATGGTAGTATATGTTTTTTCCAAAAATGGACATTGTATGCGAAAGTTATCGCGTTCTGAACTTTTTACCAAACATGCAAAAAGTCAAAGGTCAAAGTCAATTGGTCAAAGGTTGTATAGTTGATGTGGCAGATGACATCAGCAGTACGTCATGTTGACGTCAGAAGGACACATGGCATCACTAGAACGTGCCACGTGGCAGCGATATTTGGCATTTCCAAGGGTGATTTGGACCATTAAAAATCTGACATGTGGCACTGTATGGAAGTGACACGTGGTTGTATGAAAGACACATGGCAAGCTCAGATGAGGACATGTGGTAGTGATGTGGCAGTACGGATGTTGATGTGGCAGCTGACTAGGTAGGTTGACATGGCAGTATGGACGTTAACATGGCATCTGACTGGGTAGATTGACGTGGAAGCTGATTGGGCAGGCTAACATGGAAGTATGGATGCTGACATGGTAGCTAACTGGGTAGGCTAATGTGGCAGGCTGACGTGGCTCGGGCCAATTAGGGGGTGACACGTGGCTCGGGCCAATCAGGGGGTGGCACGTGGCAGCCCGAATTTTCCCAATGTGGGCTAGGTCGAATTTTTAGGGCCCTGGTCACATGGGGCGCCATATGACCAGGAACCCAAGATTTGGGGGTTGTGCCAGTTGTGCTAAATCTTGCGGATTTTGCCAAATTTGGGCCTGATTTTAGTGGATTTTTGCCTAGGAAATGGGAACTGAGCCCAAAAAGAGCCCAGAAAGAGCGGGGAAGTTAGGATTTCGACCCCAGCTCAAATTCTACATAAACAAAGCATGTTTGAGTGTCTTAGGAGGTTCGGAACAACAGAATGTTGAAGAATTGTGAAGCTCAAGTTATTTTTATGCAGGGAAGCCATTGAGGAAGCGAACTTTGGAGGCCATTTCCGGGAACTATGCTCATCCTTTTTCAGTGTCGTCAATTGTGTTGGATTCTTGAGGTCGATTAGAACACAACCAGACCAATTTTTCATCCATTTGATGTATTTTTGATGTATTTTTTAAGCATTGAATATTAATAAGAAAGCCTCCCCCACTGAGACAAAGGCCCAGAGATGTAGGCAACTTTGTCGAACTCCATTAACAATGTTGGTGTTATGGTTTCTTTTTCTTAGTGCTTACTTTATGTTTTTCATTCTTTATGATGGCTACAACATTCTTTCATTAAAATTTCTTCTTCTCTTCAATTTCTGAATGGTAAAATAACCCGTGCATAAACTTAACCAAAGTATTTAAAAGATCAATTTTGGATTAAGTGGTATAAGAGTAGGTTGACAATTGATTGTTTGAGTTTGCATGATTACCAGGGAAAAGCTAAGTCGTGGTGAAGGAGATATTTTATAAGGAGATCCTAAGATTGGATCAAGAAAGAGGACATCTCAAAGTGAAAAGATGGCATCGGAAGAAGGACTTTCTCAAAATGAAAGAGAGTTTCAAAGAACTTTTTTTGCCATGTTGAAAATGGTAAAAGTGTTGTATGATGACTACTTGGAACAGAAGAGACTGATTCAAGGGGAATATTCAAAGAAAGCCAAAAGTGAAGAAAGAGAGGACCCTCCAAAATCTCCCCCTTCACCTCCTTCATCTCCATCATCATCTTCTTCTTCAAGTACAAGTTCAGATACTATTTCTTCAAGAAAACATTCTCATAAACATAAGCTTGATATGCCATTACTTAAACTTGATGTAAAATCCATTTTAGCTATGTATGATGGTGAAGTTAATGCTGAGAAACTTGATAATTGGGTTAGACAGATGGATGTATTTTGTAATGTGCTACAAATCAAAGATGAGGCAACCAAAATCAGATTGGCATCGCTTCGTCTTGCAAGCACAACTCTCATCTGATGGCAAAGTAAGATGCAACATGGAACTCAACAAGTTGGTAAGATTTTTCCATCATGGCATGATTTTATTTCCACACTTAGAAAACAATTCTATCCTTTGGGGTATAAGGAAAAGGCTTTAATTGAATGGCAAAGTCTTAAGTTAAGGAAAGGAAAATCTATGTAGGCATATACAGATGAATTTTGTAAGATGGCTTTGATGTTATATGTTCCATTGACTACACAAGAAACTCTTATGAAGTATATAGGAGGTTTGCCTGCTTATATTCGAATACTGTATTTATGTTTGGACTTAATAATCCTAATGAGGTTTATGTCCAAGCAACATATATTGAAACATGAAAAACAGGAGTTAGTCTATAAGGGGAATCATCTTCAAAGAAAGAAGGCAAAGGCAAAGGGAATGGGAAGAAAGCAAATTCAACGATAGTGAAGGAAGAGACGATCTCTTGAAAGCATTGCAAGAAAGAAGGGCATGATGATGAGCATTGTTGGAAATTGCACCCAGAGAAGAGACCGAAGTGGTTCAAAGAGAGGAAAGGGAGGCAAATTGTTGCAACAGCAACATGGCCAACAGACTTGGGATCAAATTCCGGTGATGAGTTTAAGATTACAGTAGTTGGTTTGACATGTAAAATTGGCGATGGTTTTGATTCTAGAATTAAATTGTTCCATAAAAACATACCAAGATTGACACATTGATAGATAGTGGATCTCAATCTAACTTAATTTTAGAAGAAGTGGTTAAGAAATTGGGATTAAAAACTAAGATGCATCACAAACCCTATTCACTAAATTGGATAAGCAAAGATCACAAATTTCCCATAACAAAGCGATGTATCATAAAATTTTCCATTACATCTAAGTATGTGGATGAAGTAATACATGATGTGGTGTCAGTAGAAACGTGTGGAATGGTCTTAGGAGGCCCTTATTTATATGATCACAAAGAAATCTTCTACAGGGAACAGAATAAATATCACTTGTTTAAGAAGGGAACTAAATAAGTTGTACATGCTCGTCATATAAAAGCAAAGCAATCTTCTACATGGAACAGAATCAATATCACTTGTTTAAGAAGGGAACTAAATAAGTTGTACATGCTCGTCATATAAAAGCAAATCAATCTCTTCTAACAATGGAACAATTAAATAAGGCAACTTATGCAAGCAATACACCTATAATTGTTCCAAGTAAAGCAGTTGATCTTAAACATGAACATGAGATGGTTGTAGGATGGGAGTTCAATCATGCTTTGCTTCAAGATAAGTTAATGTCGTGCAAGCCCGTCAAACATATTGGTTCATTTTCAGTCATATTTCTGATATTATCATTGCTAATGTTTTCTACATGGATGGTAGTGGATTCAGTAAGATGTGAACGAGTTCAAATGGCTAACAATATGCTTTCAGTTGTCATGGTTATTAAGCAATTAATTATGATGTGACAGGTGCACCGGACAAATTTTAAAGACAAAGGACAAGTGTGGAGGCCTATCCCGCACTTGATGACTGGTTAATATCCTTTTGGAGGACCAAAAGGTCTTAGTGGGGAGGAATGATCCAAAATGTATCCAGGAAGCCCAAAATTTAAAAGTTCTCATAATCATAGGAAACTAGCGCCATCGGGCAAGGATCGTCATTCTGATTCTGACAGTATTATTATTATTCGAAAATGGACACTATATGTGAAAGTTATCGCATTCTGAACTTTTTCCCAAATAGGCAAAAAGTCAAAGGTGAAAGTCAACTAGCCAAAGGTCGTATAGCTAAAGAAGATCCAACATTTACGAGAAAAGTCATCAACAAAAATAACATAATACTTATGTTTTGTTGTTGAAGCAACCGAGAATGGTCCACACACGTCTCTGTGAACTCTCTCTAGGATCACCGAAGCACGGTTCTCCTTTTCATGAAAGGTGGACTTTACATACTTCCCCATGGTGCAACCCTTGCACTGATCTAACTAAGCAAGTGTTCCCATTGGAAGTCCAGTAGATATTTGTTGCATGATTTTCAAGGCTCCATGATGAAGATGGCCAAATTACATGTGCCATAATTCACCCTCATCCTGGCTCACCACTTTTTCTGCCTTGCCCACCATGGAAGCTCAGCCATCTACCTCCAGCTTGTAGAGATTCTTAAATCGAATCCCTATCTTCTTGACTTGACAAATTGTTTATGTCGCAGGAAATATTTTCTATCGCTGAAAACAATGTCATAGCCTCTGTCCTCCAACATTGCGACTGAGACCAAGTTTTTCTTCAGACCTGGAACATGCATAACATCTTTCAATTGAAATGGTTTACCTAACTTCCTCTGAAAGGTAATGGTACCAATGCTAGTTTCACTATATCATCCATCATCGCCCATCTCTATATGCATTTTGAGATCTTTCTCCTTCAAGTCACTGAAAATCTCCTTATCTCTCGTCATGTGGAAGGAAGTGCCACTATCCAAATACCACACCAATCCCAATGCACTTGACGCCATGCATGCAATCAAGGAGAAGTCAAGTTCAAATTGCGAGGCAAGGGCCTCACCAATTGCAGCTCCAGCAACCTTCTTGTTCTTCTTCTTCTTCTGTGGACAGTTAGTAGCGAGATGCCCATGTTCGTGACAGTAAAAACACTTCACTTTGGACAAATCCAGCTTCTTGCCTTTAGACTTGGATTTTGATTGGAATTTATTCCACTTCCCTTTCCTTGCCTTGGAATCCAAAGCACAATCCTCTTCATCATCATGTTTTGATCAAGATCCATCTCTGGTGTTCTGCCTGAACTCCTCATGCGCTAGATCCAACCATAGTCGTTCCCAATCTGGCAATTTTTCCCTTCCATTAACAGAATCTTGATAACTATGCCAATTCTTGGGAAGTCCTAGGAGCGCCAAGCTCACCAAATCATCATCAGCGACTATTATTCCCACACTCCCTAGCTCATCTTGACATTGGACAAACTTCGTGAGATATTTTGGAATAGAGTCACCCTTCTCCATCTTGATCTTCCTGAGTTTATCTTTGAGCGCCAATTTCCTATGGTCATTGTTGTTTTGGAATAGATCCGCAAAGCCTTCCACATTGCATATGGTGTGGCTTTCCCATGGAGGTTTGATACAATGTGGTCTCATACTCCCTCCAACAGGATCATCCTCACCTTTTCCACTTTCTTTTTCCATGCATCAAGATTTGCAGTGTCTGCAGCATCCGGCTTAGGAACATCCTTGTCAATGAATTCCTTCAAGCCATTGTCTTTGAGTACTGCCTCCATCCTGCCCTTCCAAGCAATGTAGTTCGAGCTTCCCTCGAGTGCATACTCTAACCTCAATCCATTGAAATCCATTTCGATCTTGAATCAGCTGTAGCACCAAGAAAGTCTTTCTGCAAATTCGAATTCTATCCAATCACAAACTCAGCTTTAGCAATATTATGTTCTCTGATACCGTGTAGAAATTTTAATACAAATTATGTATTGCCTGGATTATCTTGATCTAACAATTATATGCCACTGTTAAATACAAAATCGCTTCTACTAAAATTCTTGCGGAAATTTAAAACACGATCACCAATTGCAATATCAAGAAGAAAGATCAATCACACATAACACAGACGTTTTACCAAGAAATCATAAAGCTAAAAACCCCACTATCATATATTATGTATATATCATGGATCATGAAACAATCTCACACAAAACTCTAATCCAAGAGTTCTCATTACAATATACAATCGTCTCACACTGTCATACAAAAATTGGCAAATGCATGTGCCAATTTACTGCCTCCAGACAGCCTGCCTCCTCTACGCAATCCCTGTTGATGGAAATTCATGCAATGAATGAATTCTTCTTGCCTAGGCTACGCATTCCTCATGGGCACATGCAATGTGTGTGTGGTTGCATGAGTGCACTCACTAATGTCACAATTGATAGTCAAATTGTCCCTTTCACCTTCATCTCAACTGGGTCTCCACTAGATCTGGCATGCATGTAGTTAACAATGGTAAATATTCAGTTGCATGTGAGACCACTAATTGTGAATTAATTAATAATTAATTCATTGATCTCTCACTAGTGTAAGTTTAATTACAACTAGTACAACTGAGCTTAACTCACTTAATTGAATTAAACTACTTTACAACTCACATAACTACACATATAACTCTATTAGAACTTCGAATCACTCAGTTACAACTAATTCGACTTGCATGTCCCACCAATCAACCTTTGAACTCGAATTTCTTATAGCTAACTGATTTGCCACTTCATTTATCTATTTCCAAGTGCTCATTGAGAATAGATTAATATTTATTGTCCAACTATTATTAAGGGATAATATTAATAGTTGACATACATCTATAAATAGAATTCGCTCACCATCTATAAATAGAATTTCCTCATCATCTAAAAATAGACTTCCACCTAAAAATAGCCTGAGGCTCCATCCTAGTGTAGGTGCATAATTTTCACTAGGATCTTCTTGTTGAATCTCAACATCCCCCATTGAGACAATAGCCCGAAGACATAGGGAACTTTGTCGAACTCCATTAACAATCTTGGTGTTATGGTTTGTTGTTATTAGTGCTTACTTTTTGTTCTGCATTATTTATGATGGCTGCAACATTCTTTCATTAAAACTTCTTCTTCTCTTCAATTTCTAAATGGTAAAATAACTCATGCAAAAACTTAACCAAAGTCTTTAAAATATCACTTTCAGATCACCCACTCAGCAATAACCTTGGAGAAATCAAGAAGGTTGGCAACCAAATCCTTAGCAACAAGCATTGATGTCACCTCCTCGGCCATCCAACACTCCCTAACATCTTACGCTACCTCAACTACTTGTTCAACCTACACCAAACCCAAACAATAATAAATAAATATGTGATAATGATATGGTAACTCACAATACCTATTATGTACAATCCTTGGATTACAATGAAGTCCAACTCCATTCAAAGAAATTAGTTGCAAAATATTTACCATGATTATCATTGAACCTGCTAATGAAGAGTAGTTATATAATTTTGAAGCTCATACATAGCAACCCACTCTTAAATAGGAAATACAAAATTTAAAGGATAGCATGCATTTTCTAGAAAGATTAAACCAACCTAAACCTATGACTTGTTATCGCACAAAATGTAGGTTGGGAAAATTCCGACCCAAACCATGTGATGGCAACAACTAGGAGAATACCTACCAACTGTCACCTCAAATAGATACTCTCGTCACTTTAGAGTTGAAGTGATCACCTCAATGGGGAAATTCCAGGTGACCCTAGGGGGAAATGAAATGGAAAGTGATACTTATGAGTGGATGCCCCTACAAGTCAGGTTCCTAAATGGAAAGTAGCTTAGAAATGAGTCTCAGTAGTGGTCAATGGTTGCCAAGAAGTTTAGGTACCTGCAGATAATGATAGTACCTTCCCGAGACACAAGAAGCACCAAGTATACAAGTTATATGTTAAGTGGACAAGCAAGTTAAGATTTATGTCCCTATTTCCAGCAATCAACAAAGATATATATCAGCGAAGAAATGATTACTAGAGTTACTAAACAAGATACTAAAATTCTAACAAATAATGCAAGAGATGAGCTAGTGCACACAAGTACAACTCCAATAATAAAGCACAGACTTTAGCATCAATGTAAGGTTGTTATAGAAGGGTATTGCGGAGATGTATTTGCATTCTTATGGTTATAGCAAGCAAGTTGTTACAGCAGAATAATCAGCCACAAAAAATCACAAGTAATCCACTAAAAAAATGCATTGGGACTAGTAGATTGTAGGGGTAAATTAATAGCAACTTCTGACTATTGAATTGTGAGTTATTTAGAGATTTGCTTAGGGTTTGCTGCATACCTAGTGGCTATAGCTTAAATTTTTAAACAGCAGCAAGAAGTTATAAGAGAAACAATACGCCTTAAGGGCGCAAGTATGCCTTAAACACATAGAATAATTTACAATTTAGACAATCTCAAAATCTTGTGTTTTCACATTTACCAATGCAAGGATTATTTCTCCAATGCATTTCAGATTAGTGTCTTTAACTGTTGGGCTAAGGAGTCCATTAAAAAAAAGAGCTAGGAATGTTATCTCCTTGGGGATGTAAACCCTTTTACTCCCCAAGGCAAGCAAAACTAGCTAGGAAGTACTAGGAGGGTGTAAACGCTTTTACTTCTCCTAGTAAAACCTTATGCAACAATTATTACAAGACAAATAGGATGGACTTAATGGGGTTGTAATCCCTTATACTCCCCAAGAAGTTTAGCAAATTAAACTTGTAACAAAGAAAAGAAACAATACAGGAAAGATTCCTCACCTGGTCCAAGCATTAACAAGATAAACCTCTTCTTTACCAAGATTAATCCACCACAATGCAAAATAATAGATCCAAGAGAGATAGCACACTACTTATTCCACCAATGGAAAATAAAAACCATAGAAAAATCACAAAAGAGAGAGATTTCCCAAATAGGGCAACAATTTCAGCTAGAAGACTTCTCACAATGGGAGAGTTATGATGAAAAATGAAATAGAAATTGTCTCTATTTATACAAATCCTACTAAAAGTGTTTGTCCACTTATATTCAAGGTAAACCACAAAGTAAGTGGACAACAACCCTTACTTTTCCCCTTTACAATAAAAAATTCAAATTTAAACCTAAAATTCACATAAGAAACCCTAGAGAAGCATGATGTCATCCCTTTAGGGCAATGTTTTGGCACTTTTGCAAGTCGTTCGAGTGGAAAGTGAAAGTCATTGGGCCCTCTAGGGCCTTCCTCGCATGCGCTAGTCCTTTCTCATATAAGTCAAATCCTCATCCATCAAAACGTATCAAGTGTCAATTCAACCAACACCACCACCCCAAGCCTAGCCCTGGGGTGACGTCAACCTCCTCAAAAGTGACGTTTTAGACTCAAGAGCAAATTGTTGGGCTAGAAAAGAGTTGGGTTAGGTCCTCCAAGGTGCTTCCTCAAGCCTCCAAAGTTTTTCATCGTCATCCGGAGTGTGGGCCATGGAATCCAACCTATGGGATTCAAACCTCAATGAAGCCAAAGCTAGGCTTGTTCTTCCAAATCTATCCTCCAACTAGGTCATGCAAAGACAATGAATGCGCCCTCTAAGGATCTCAAGTCAAATGCATCATGATAAGTAAATCAAATCAATAAAAGAGCCATCTTAACATGTACATAAAAACTGCCTCATCAAAACAAACAAGTGCTCAAAGACCCTACACAATTTTTCCAAGTTTAGGTATGGGAGGGTTGACAAAGCGACCTATTGGGTGAATCGTACCTCAAGTTTAGGATTGTTTTCCAAGCGGGACCCTCTCTAAGACATGTGGACAAAGTGACATGGATGGGGTAAAGACTCTTGGGCATGGGGTTCATGACATACAAGGGACCGTAATATCTCATTTATGGGTGCCTTTGTACATGGTGTGTTGTACCTTCATTTTCAATGCAACCTTTTTCCAAGCCCATTTATTGTCTTAATACTTTTTAATATGTTTCCAAGTTGAATCCAAGGTGGGGCTTCTACCTAAGCATAAAAAACAATGCCCACCTTAACTCTACCTTTATCACATGATGCTTCCCCAACTTGAAGCCATGTGTGGGGCTTCTACCTAACCATGAAAAACAATGCCCACACATGCTCCACCTTGGTTGGCATTTTGCATTAGTCATTTTTTTATGGGTCCCATCAATTTCTTATGAGAGACATTTCATTGTCCTCGGGATCCCTCAGCGAACATCTAGAAGGTTCATGATTGAAATTTATCTTTTTCCAATTACAAGCCTCTGGGCCTTCAGCCCCTTCTTCCCATGAAATGAGGGACAATCCATTGTTGGTTTAGTGCACCCGAAAATCCCAAAAGGTAAGGAGATGAGGGGATGAAGTGTGGAAAGTGACAAGTATGGTCAGGAATGGCATGATGACTCATAAAGAGGGACTCCCAGTAGTAAACCTATCCCTAAGGGTGACGCACTTTCTAGGGATAAATGTCAACCACCAAAGTGAAACAGGGTAAAGAGCATAATTTCCAAGCAAACGTTACATAATCAAAAGAAGTTTTAAATGAAAATACTCAAATGCCTCAAATATTGAAATGAAACTCACCATAATACCTGGATTTTACCTCATGGAGCAAGACCCAATGTCTTTCGGAAGCCACTTGATGTGGTGGATACAGTTGTGATGAACCTAGACCTGTGGTGGCGAGGTGGATCTCTGTCTGTGCAAGTGGACAATGTTGGTCAAGTTGTCTCTCAGTACTCAATATCTGCAACCTAAGGGCCTCGAGATATCATCTCCTTATTTATCCCTGGGAAATGGGGATAACATGACCCACCCAGAATTTGAATTTCTAGGAGAGCTTAAAAATTTATGTGTCAAGATACGCATGACCCAAGCCATTTAGGATGTGCCAATTTATAGCGAATTCATAAGAGAACTGTTTTTGAAGAACTGGGGAAGGAAAATGAAGGATCCAAAAACCATCCATTCCATAGGACAACTTGTTGATATTGTGCTTGGAAAAGTGTTTGTCCCTAAATATTTTAATCTAGGGAGCTCCATAGTAAATATTCACATTGCTAATAAATCGATAATAAACACCTTGACTGACCTAGGAGAAGCCATAAATGTCATGACAAAGGAGACGTTAGAAATATCGCAACTCCAAGGACTCTTGAGACAAACCCTTGTTATTCTTCAAATGGTTGATATATCGATTGTCAAGTTAGATGAAATGCTAGAAGATGTTATTATCTCAATAGACTCTTGGTAGTGTACAACATATTTTATGGTCTTGTAAACAAAATTAGGATTAAGAGCTTACCCTTTGATTCTTGGAAGACCTTGGTTGGAAAATGTCGATGCTTATATTGGTTGTCACTACAAGGAAAAGTCCCTATAGCAGATATTTTTGCGGAAGCCCCTATAAAAATAGCCCAAAAATCCGTTTGTAGCAGAGGTGTGCGGGCAGACGTTTTAACAGAAATTTTTTTAACACTATACCGCACCGATGCACCACAAGAAATCAATGCACCGGTGCTAATAGACAATGGTGCACCGTTGCAGATTTATTTTTTTTAAAATGAAAACAATGGTGTGTGTCATACAAAAGAAGCTAGTGAGCCCTAGTGCGCAACAAACATGCGCATCGTCTTCGTGTTTTTCCTTTTAAAAATGCATATCGATGCGTCTTTGTCCATCGGGCACACCAATGTGTTCTAAACTGGTGCACTGTCGCAATTTATTTTTTTTAAATAACAATGTGTTGTGTGCGACAGTGCGCCACCAAAAATCAACGCACTGGTGTGAATAGAGAATGGTATACCATTGTAGATTTATTTTAAAAAATATAAAAAACATGGGTGTGCATCATATAAAAGAAGCTCGTGAGCACAAGTTGGAAGACCTTGGTTGGAAAATGTTGATGCTTATATTGGTTGTTACTACAAGGAAAAGACCCTATAGCAGAGGTTTTTGAGGAAGCCCCTATAAAAATAGCCCAAAAATCCATTTGTAGCAGAGATCACTAGCGAAGGTGCATGGGCAGATGTTTTAGTAGAATTTTTTTTAATGATGTGTTTATAACACTATACCACACCAATACGCCACAAGAAATCAATGCACCGGTGCTAATAGACAATGTTGCATCGTTGCAGATTTATTTTAAAAAAATTGAAAACAACGGTGTGTGTCATACAAAAAAAGTTGGAGAGCCCTGGTTTGCAACAAACAGGTGCATCGTCTTCGCATTTTTCCTTTTAAAAATGCATATAAGCACGTCGTTGTCCATTGGGCACACCAATGTGTTCTAAACTAGTGCACTATCGCGAGTTTATTTTTTTTAAATAACAATGCGTTGTATGCGGCAGTACGCCACCAAAAATCAACACACCGGTGTGAATATAGAATGGTGTACCATTGTAGGTTTATTTAAAAATATATAAAAAAACATGGGTGCGCATCATATAAAAGAAGCTCACGAGCACCAGTGTGCATGAAACGGGTGCACTGGTGCACAACAAACAAATGCACAGTCTTTGCATTTTTTTTAAATCATAACGGTGCACCTTTGTACATTGGGCGCATCGGTGCATTCCATATGGTGCATCGTCACAGGGTTTTTAAAAATAATGGTGCATTGTTTGCAGCAATGAGCACCGGTGCACTTAACGCGAGCACACTAGAATTAGGGTAAATAAATAAAATGACGGTAAAAAACCAGTTTTACCATTTCGAGTGTAGAGAAGCTCTCAAGCACCGGTGCCACCTTTTCCCAACTGAAGCACATTGTCATCGATGCTTTTGTTGCTTTCTTTGTTTCCATTAGGTGCTCGGTTCGTGGGATTCCAATTTATACATATGGTGGGAAAATTTCATTTTTTTCACTACATCCTAACCATGCGTCCTCGACGAGAAAATGTCTAGGTAAATTCTTTATTTCTTTGTACATTGTATTTTTACCGGATTAAATTGTGAAATTGAATAAAAATTGCATTGTTTTTCAAACAGCAAAAAAATTGCACAGTACGTTCGAGTCATTCGGCTCACAACGCGCACAATGCACCCTATAAATTTTACAGGGTGCACCGAAAATGTATAGGTCATTTTCATCGTTGCGTCATTATGGAAGGCACTGGTGCATACTTATAAACGACGCACAGTCAAATATAAATAGTTTCCATTAAATGGTGTGTTGTTTATAGTGAACACATCTATGTGTTCATAAAACTGTACACATCGTTTAATGGAAACTATTTATTTTCGATGGTACGTTCCTAATAAACACATTGATGCATTGTTGATAATGAACACATCGGCTCGTTCATAATAAGTGACACACCATTGATATTGAAATAACTCACGATGCATAACATTGTCGGAAGAGAGCGAAGCAAGACGGCGAACCCTAACAGTCTCATACCATCGATGCAGAGGATGGTGAAGACGTGGTATATGAGAGGACCCAGTAGCACCAACCAACAAAAATCGCCTTCTCTGCTGGTAGATTGGAATGCCTATGCTACCTCCAAGTCAGAAGATGCAGATCTAGAAGTTGTGATGTCTGAATCCTTTGCCCCTTTGATCAGACCTGCAAATGATATGGTTATGGGAACCTTCAACATCCCTGGGCCACCCAGGAAAATCCCAACTTCATCGACAAGGAGAGGTTGGACACCACCATTGCTACCTAAGCAGTCTTCACCTATTAGAATCGGTGCAGTGTTGAAGCAAGAAACACAAATCAAGCTAGGGTTTCCATAGGGCGGGGAAGGTAATAAAAAAATGATGGTTTGCAAGGATAAAAATAAACCCACCATCAACTGGCATAGAAATATTTGGGAATGAAGGGCGTTCCCTCATCGTGTCACGACTTTCTCCGAAACCGCTACAGGATTTCCTCTTTGTTTGCATGCTCATGATTCACACTCTGTTTTTTAGCTCAAAGTCCAAATCCACCTGACGACAAATATTTTGCCTTGCTTTCAACAATTGGCCGACAGCTTATGGATGGTTCTCTGCTGCGAGGTTATGGGAATCTAAAGAATGTAACCATTTCTCTCATTTCTCATCTGTGTGGAGGAGCGCCATCCTCCACTCAACCAATCTATTATAAGCACGCCATGAAAACAATGATTTCTGCTCCTTAGGGGTCCAAGGCCGAAAATTCTAGAGAAAAGAAGTTTTTTGGCTTTGACTTCATTGTGGAGCAGTCCGCAGAACCTCCAACAATAGAGGTCAAAGATACTCATGTATATAGCTCCACATTTATCTACCAGCACAAATCCCTCAGCTATCGTTTCAATGGACTATGGCCCTTGGCTTCTGTGCTAAGAGAATGGGTAAATAAGACATGGTTGTCAAGTCATGATTTGTTCTTTTTCTCCAAAGGGTTCTTTATTGTCCCCTCAAGGTCCATGGTTATAGGGTAGATCTGGTCTTTCCATGCAAAGATGGTTCCATGATTTCAAACCATTGACTATGACTTCTATGACTACACGGGTCTGGGTAAGACTCCCCAATTTAGCTTTGCATTTTTATACTCCATCTTTTTTACCTACCCTGGGAAATGTGTTGAGTAGGTTTATCAAGATTGACACAAACCAGATAATGAAAGCCTTCGTCACCTTCACCTGAATATGCGTTGAAAACAACCTCACTCAAGGGCTACTAGATAGGATTGTCATCCCCGATATCTAGGGATAACTAGGAGATCATGTCTCGAGGCCCGCAGGTCCTAGACATGATGTGTCGAGAGCTGGATTGACCTGAGCATGGCCCTGGAGGGCCCATCCTTATTTTCTTCGCCAGACTTGTCCTGTCAGCAGCAGCAACATCCATCACCATCGGCTTGGACTTGCATCGGAGAAGACTCTTGCTCCATGAGGTAATTGGTCCAAGATATCATGATATGTGTCATGTTTGATCATTATAACCTTATTATATATGGATTAGGTTCCTTTCATTTCTGATGACTGCTTGGATCTTACACTAATCTACTTGACCATTGTTGGGGTGATTGACGGGGTGACTTATCAAGCTTGTATTCATGGGTTTTGGTTAGCCACCAAAGGGGATTTGCAGAACCATTCTACCATTTTATATCTTATCTCCCATTCATCCATCCCATTCCCCTAGTCCGGCCATTAGGATGACCTTTTGAGGGTTACACTTTGTCTTGTGGGAAGAAGGGGCTAAAGGCCCAAGGGGTAAAAGCAGCTGGTAAAAGATAAAATCCATAGGAAATGAAACCTAGAGATGCTTCGCCCAGGGATCCCCGAGAAGGCAATAAAAGGTCTCTCGATAAGAAACAAAATGGACGCTAAGAAAAATGATAAAACAAGAACTAACCAAGAGGATGGGAGGTCTCATCACGAGCCGGCCCATTATGTCCATAGGTATCTAGCAGTATGACATTGCCATCATCTGGTCACCACGCCAGGGCAGTGACCTTTGGTTGCATGGCCAAGGGAAAGGGGGTCTCATCACGAGCCAACCTTATCATTTCTGGGAAAATGCAAGTGGGTAACACTGTCAGCTCTGGTCACCACCCCAAGGCAGTGTCCTCTGCTCAGACCTTGAAGTAAAAAAAAGAAATAAAAGCAATAAATGAAAA
>ML782127.1:120970-131660 GCA_009831015.1 Picea engelmannii | reverse complement strand
CGTGAAGGGTCGAAGGCCGAGGTCCGGTTGTTCTGTGCGTCCCCCCTTGAGGCACCCACCTCTTGGACGGGATCCAGCCCGTGACCCATTTCTTAGGCCGAAAATCTAAATGTCACGCTTGGACCGAGGTACCTAGTGACCAAATTATAGGACATCTACCCAGGTGGCAATTGTGGGCTACAATTGCACCTTGATTGGATTTTGTGTGGCTATTGGGAGGTATCGCCAGCTCTTTTGGGATATTGCACCCTCTACCCCTCATTATAACCAGTTGTTTCATTCTTCACTAGTGTCTCTTCCGGTGACTTCAGACCCCACTGTTGAGCGCTATTGGAAGATCCAGTGCTATTTGAGAGGAAGGACGTTGCGTCTTCTAGGACACGAGCATTTGCTTTCTTTTTTATTCCCCCACGCGGACAAAAACCCTCTACCCATATATATGTTTTTTGTTCATTTATGTATGATGCACATCTGATTACAGTTTGACTTGGGTATCTATATTGTGTAAAGCACACCATAGCAAAAGGCTCTTGTTTCTATATTTTCTCTCACCACTTGTTGCACACATTGCACGCAACTAGTCTAACATCTTGGGGGGAGTATCTGGTCGTACTCGTTCATTGGTACCTCCTTCACACACTCCTGTGAGTACTACCATCTTAGGATCAGCTTTGCTTGGTTCTACCTTACTTGGGTCCACTTCCCAAGGTCATACAGTCACTCGCTCTCCTTTGCACAGAAGCGAAGGACCCACTTCTTCTCAAGGAGGAAGCACCAACCCACCTAGTCCCCATCAAGGATCAGGTTCACAACACACCATGGTAGGAGCTAACCCTCCACCCCCACTACAGATGCCATACTTGGCCTCTCTCAACATTCTGGATCTCACCAAGCTCACTAATGATCCTATATTGCATGACGCCACATGGCCTGCAATGTCGACCAAACTTCCTTCAGACATACCAAAGTTTGAAGGAAAAGCAGGGGATGACCCCGCCAATCACGTCATGACCTTTCATCTATGGTGTTCTTCCAATAGCATTATGGACGACTCTGTCAGACTGCGTCTTTTTCAACGCACACTCACTGGCCCATCAGCCAAATGGTATGTTGAAGAAAAATTAGGGTCCCACTCGACCTTTGAGTCCTTGGCCAAAGCCTTTTTAACTTTCTTCCAACTACCCATCTGACGTGACAATGGTCTAGAACTACTGTCCAATTTCAAACAGTCCTCAGCCACCCACATTGCCGACCACATTCATGAGTGGCGTAGGCGGCGTAGTTTATGCAAAGCAGAAACCACCAAGCAGCAATGTCTTGACTGGTTTCTCAGATCACTTGTCGCTCTCCTCGGAAAGGATGTAGCCTCCACCTTCCCACAATCTGAAGAGGAAGCCATCGGCAAAGCTCAACAATACGACCTCATTTACGCACAGTCAGGATATTTGTACACAGTACTTCCTGATCTCCCAAAACCTGTACCATTTGGTCAAGACAAACCGGGGATGTCTCACTCAGCAGACGGACTAATAGGTGCTACTATGCATCATAGTCCACAACCCCAACCACCACCGATGTATGGGACCCCTCAATACCCACCGGCATATGGGGGCACTTCTTATTACCCCCCACCCCCTTACCAACAGCCATACCCTGTTGCTACTCCTCCACCCCTAAGTGGACCGCCACCGGCACCCCCCATACATCCACCTCTTCCAAATACCAGTGGTCCCCCCTCCACAACTTCCTATAGTACTAGTGACAGCGCCACACCATCCTATGTACCTTATGGAGCCGCACCACCGCAGAATCCATACTTTCCCTTTCCGGGTCCTCCACAACCCATGGCTCCTCCACACCTTCATGCGGGGGTCAACTTTGTTCAACCATCTGTTGCTCAACAATACCAAAATTTTGAACAGTTGAACACAGCCAACCCAACTAACCCTTCAAACAACAACAGGAGGAAAGGAAGGAACCGGAATAACAACAACAATCCTGGTCAAAGCGGGAATCAACCCCCACAGCATCCACCCACTGGGGGCAACCCGAACCAAGGGAACCAAAACCCCCAGAGGGGAAATAACAACAAATGCCAAGGGAGGAACACTGTTAAAACCATCCACCCTTGTGCTCTTTGTGGCGTATATGGTCATTACACTCACCATTTCCCACAGATCGTTGATTTCAAAAGGTTGAAAGACTCCGGGAGTATTCCCCCTTCTCCTGCGCAACATGCCCCTCAGCAGGCACAACAACAATATGTGCAACAACCCCCTCCCACCGTACTGCAGAATCCTATCCCACATCAAGGTGTCATAAACACTTAGCAAGATACGCAGCATCCCCCACCTCAGGTGGGCCAATACCATAATCCCAACAATCCGGTGGAACGAACAATTCTCCTTACCAGTGAGGAAGAAATTCTTTTGCAAACACGCAATCGTCAATATCCTCCAACTGCTGAGTCTACTCCTACATCTGCAAAAACCAACCCTACACCCACAGGACCGCCGTTGGCGATCCCTCGCCCGTCCGCCGAACCACCTTTGCGCATCCCTCGCATCCCATTGCGCAGGAATGTCCATAACCCTCAGGCTAGGGCCGCACATAACTACAGCTTGGTAGATGACTTAGCACAATCCTCGGCTACCATGTCAGTTCTGGAAGTCCTCCAGACATGTCCCACTCAGCGGAAATCACTCATTTCCGCCATGGGGGCAGTCGACCCCGCCGATACTAGACTTATCACCTTCGACCTTGATAGCTGCGAGCTACACCTTCCCGCCGCAGTTGCTATTCAAATACCAATCAAAATACGGAACATCACCGTCCATCGGTGTATCATCGATGAAGGGGCCTCTACATGCATCATGTCCAAAACAGTATGGCAAAAACTTGGTTCCCCGGAACTCTTACCCTCCGCCATCACATTGCGAGCCTATGACGGAAGATCGTCATCTCCTGAAGGGCTCTTCCAAAATGTCCCCGTAGAACTCGGAGACAAAACCATTCTCATCGACATTGAAGTTATCAACGCCCCACTCGATTACAATATCTTGCTTGGTCGTACCTACATGTATGCCATGAAGGCAGTAGCATCATCAGTCTTTCGGACAATCATGTTCCCCCACAACGGGAAGATAGTGACCATTGACCAAGTTACACATTACAAGCCAAATCCATCGGCTAGTCTCGATAACATTCTTCCGCTCATTCACAACGATGTATATCCACTCGTTGAGATGGGTCCTGGGATTTTCAAAGATCCATCCTTATTAGGGACATACCATGGAGCACCACCACTCCTTCCCCCTAGCCAAGTATGCGTCGTTTCCTCTAACGAAACTCAACAGGAGGATGCACATCCTCCTCAGGAGGCTTTAGTCATTTATGACGTCTCAACAGTCGCAGCACCACTCCCACAAGAGCCTCCTGCACCCTCGTCGACCCCTACGGTCCACGAATCCACACCCCCCCCAGAACCTAATCCCGTTTGGGAAACAGTTCCTCGACCCCTCACTCAAATCCCCTTATAGAAGCTTTCCAGGTAGCCGCAACACTCACATTACCCAATATGGTGTTATCAATCCCAGTGTGGTATTTACATCCACCTGAGATGGTCCCTCGCCCACAGGCAGGACTCCCCATGACGATTCCTGTCATCACTCCTACTACCCCCACTACCCCCATCCTCCCTACCCCCCCTGCTACAGTCGGGGGCAGGCGACAGAAGAAGGAGCCCACAACTCCACTTCCTCTGCGCATCTCACCACCTTGCACATTATGTGACAAAGAGGGCCACCAAACCAACAATTGCCCATCGCTACCGGAGTTACGGAATTTGATTCTCCCCAATCCAACCCCCACACCACTCACTACTACTACTACCACCCAACCTTCCAGTAGTAAAGGGTTGAAGACCAAATTCGCGTGTGCCATCTGTTCTGAGTATGGCCATTACACCCACCATTGTCCAGCACTGCCTCGTTTTCGACAAGCATTGGCCATCGTCAGCCGGGACTTTCAAAACAACCCACGCCCGGCGACGTCATCCACAACATCTATCCCTGATATTCGCTATGTCACTTCTTCAGTCAATGAACGCATGAGATGCCCTTGCTCTCATTGTGATTCATTGGCTCATTTTACATACCAATGTCCGATGATCATCGAATATCGGTGCCGTCAGTTAGCCATGCTTTACCAACCCGTAGAGGCACTCATCGACATATCTTCACCATTAGAAGAGCTTCATATCATTTCTCCCGAGCCTGAGGCACGCCCAACACCTCCATGGTTCTTAGATGACGTCTTTGAGGATTTACCCCGTAACCCACCCAACTCTCCCGCTCATTCCTCTACAGAGACTCTACATCCCACTATATGGTTTATGTCGAGTGAACCCTCACTTCACATTACCCCCTCTGTTTCCTCAGCAGGGGGCAACCACACCATCACTGAGCTCATTCCTCACGATCCATTATATTCCCGTCATTTCCAAAGCGACGAAGAAATACTGGAAGAGTTACAACGCCCGGATTCTCCCTGGGATGCACTACATCATCGTGCACTCTTCCTTCCGCAGGAAGCCCTCATGCCTCCTAGTCATAATCCCATTTACACCATCAAAACCAAAGACTTTATCCCATCAAGGACTATCGATTGGTTCAACAATCCTATTCCTGCACCTGATGCGTTTGAAGAAGGGAATTTGGCCAACATTTCACCCACCATAAAAATCGACATTTCTGTCAAATCGGGCATAGTCGAAGAAATCATCATTGCAGCAGCTTGTACTCCTGAGGAAATCGCTGCATACAAAGCCCTCTTCCAGGAATTTCGGGATATCTTCGCCTGGTCATACACGGAGATGCCTGGCATCGACCCTTCTATCGTCGAACATCGCATCGACACCTGGCCTGACATCACACCAGTTCGCCAGAAACAGCGACCACTACACCCAGCCAAGGCCGCGGCTATCAAAGCCGAAATTGACAAATTACGTACAGCCGGATTCATTTACCCCATCGCTTATACGTCTTGGGTTTCCAACCCGGTACCCGTCGACAAAAAACAGGGCTCTATTCGCGTCTGCACCGACTTTCGCGATCTCAACAACGCATGTCCCAAAGACAACTTCCCAACACCCTTCATCGATCAAATCATCGATGATTGTGCCGGCCACGAGGCTCTCTCCTTCATGGACGGATTCTCGGGCTATAACCAAATTCAAATTCACCCGGCCAACCAGTACAAAACCGCATTCATTACCCCGTGGGGTACGTTTTCATATCGTGTTATGCCCTTCGGTCTCAAAAATGTTGGCGCAACTTTCCAGCGGGCCATGACATACATCTTTCATGATCTGGCCACAATCATCCTAGCCTACTTGGACGACCTCACGGCTCGCTCCAAGAAACGCACCCAACACCTCGATGATTTATGAATCATCTTTCAACGGTGTCGTCAGTACAACATTCGCTTGAACCCTCTCAAGTGTGTGTTCTGCGTCACCGCGGCGCCTTCTCGGTTTTATTGTTTCACAGAGCGGTATCACCGTAGACCCCCTCAAGGTCCAAGCCATCACCGAAATTCCACCTCCTCGGAATTTGCGACAACTCCAGAGTCTACAGGGCAAAGCCAACTTTCTAAGACGCTTTGTTCCTGATTACGCTATACGCGCACATGGTTTTCTTCGCTTACTACGTCACGACATCCCTTTTCAGTGGGACAATTATGCCCAACAGTCGTTTGACGATCTGAAGGCAGCACTTTCCAACGCACCTTTGATTAGTGCACCTGACTACAATCGCGACTACATCCTCTACATATCAGCATCAGCTGTATTAGTAGTCGGCGTCCTTGTCTAGCTCGGAGATGACAATCGTGAACACGTCATTTACTACGTCAGTAAGAACCTCTCAGGACCACCCCTGAAGTACAAACATGAAGAGAAACTGGCTCTGGCAGTGGTCCTCGCAGTCCAGAAACTGCGTCATTACATTCTACTTCGCACCACCAAGGTCGTCGCAGATTCCAACCCTATGCAATATTTGCTCAGCCGTCGACAAATCAACGGCAAATTCGCTCGATGGATCGTTATTCTTCAGGAGTATGACCTCGAATTCTCCACACCAAAGAGTAAGAAGGCCCTCGTTCTCGCCGAACTTGTTACAGCCCTTCCCTCTGACACACCCGGTACCCCCGTCAATACTAACTTTCCCGACGAACATCTCTTTTACATCGCTTCCGATGATCCTTGGTATGGCGACCTTCTCGTCTACCTACGAACTCAAAAGTTCAGTAACCACCTATCACGAGATGATCGTCGGCGCATTCTCCATCAGGCCCCCCGCTATCTCCTCATCGGAGACATCCTATATCGGCGAGGCGTCGACACCATTCTGCGTCGTTGCCTGACTATAGATGAGGCCGACAGAGTCTTAAACGACTGTCACAGTGGCGCTTGTGGGGGCCATCTTTTGGGCATCGCCACGGCTCAAAAGATTATCCGGGCCGGTTACTTTTGGCCTACCCTGTTTCATGATTGCATTCATGTCGTGAGACGTTGTGAGCAATGTCATCTCTATGCCAACAAAGCCCGCGCTCCCCCCACTCTTCTTCACCCTGTCATTACTGCAGGCCCCTTTTGTAAATGGGGCATTGACTTTATGACTTGTAATCCCCCCTCCAGCAATGGTCACAAATACATTGTTGTCGTTGTCGATTACTTCACCAAATGGGCCGAAGCCATGCCCACCTTCAACAACACCGCTGACACTGCAGTGCGTTTTTTCTTCAACCACGTAATATCTCGGTTCGGAGTACCACTCCAACTCGTTTCCGACCATGGGAAACATTTTGAGAATGAGATCTTCGTCGAAATCTCTTCTCGGCTAGGTTTCTCGCACGAGTTTTCCTCACCATACTATCCTCAGTCAAACGGACAGGTCGAGGCAATGAACAAAGTCCTCAAGACCATGTTACAGCGCACGGTTAATAAACACAAAACCAATTGGCATCACATGTTATTTTCCGCGCTATGGGATTATCAAACAGCCGTGAAAACCGCCACGGGTTTCACACCATTTCACTTAGTCCATGGGATCGAGGCAACTCTTCCCATCGAGTGCGAAATTCCCACCCTTCGCACCGCAATCGAGCTTTTACCTGACACTGCTCCAATGGAGCAGCGCTTGTTGAACTTGGAGTCTCTGGATAAGGATCGTCGATCCTCATTACAGAACAACAAGGCAGCTAAAAAACGATCCAAGACTACCTTTGATCGCCATGTCAACCTTCGATCATTTCGCGAAGGCGACCTTGTCCTTGCTTATGATATCGCTCACGATACCTTTGGCCACGGCAAATTTGAATCACTATGGCATGGCCCGTACATCGTCCAACATTGACTCACCAAAGGCGCTTACATCCTGGCCTCCCCCGAAGGCCTCACGCTCAAAGAACCCGTCAATGGGTTATACCTCAAGAAATTTTATGCTTAAACGTAGTCACGCTACTTTAGGTTATTTTTTGTCTTTTCTAGCGTTTTTTATCTTTTTTCTCCCTCATCTAAACTATCCTTTGTGCTATTGACAGATGACTCCTCCACCAGCTTACCACATTGGGTATGTCGACGGCGCCAGCCGTTGGACACAAAATCTCACTTCGGCTGCTTGGGCCCTCTACACCCCTTCACATGAAATGCTACATTCCAGCGGCATCTGTTTAGGACCCGCAACCAATAACCAAGCCGAATACACTGTTGTCATTGGCCTCCTGACCGATGCCCAGCATCATCATATTCGTCACCTTAGCATTTTACTCGACTCTCAACTGGTCGTTCTTCAACTCAACAATGTGTACCGTGTACGTGATCCATGCCTCTTTCGCAAGTACCTGCAGGTTAGATTATTGACTCAACATTTTGATTCCATTACATTTACACATATTCCAAGAGAACTGAATCAAATAACATATGAAATAGCTAACATGGTGTTAGATTGGCATATCTCACATCAAAATACACATACATAAAACATCTCATAAATCCTGTCACAGCATATAGATAGCATCAACATCAACACAAAAACACATGTACAACACATTTGGATCCAAAAACATGTATACTCATATATATATATGTGGGCCCCTCAGGCCACCCGAATGTTTACATACACAAAAATACATTGGCCCTCAGGCCCGTGCCACATCATGGTACAAAAATTGGCTCACCAGCCTATCATAAAGGTATACAAAATATATCATACAAATCAGGGGGCCTCTAGCGCACCCCCAGCTGCCCCTCCCTCAGGAGGAGGTGGTGGCCCGCCCTCACCTTCCCCAGGCGGTGGTGGTGGCACATCCGCAGGACCACCCTGCCCAGGCGGCAGGCGTCCGCTCGTCATCACCGCGAGCACAGTTGCTCGCCGCATAATAGACCGCCATGGTGGCGGTAGCCCGATGCACTGCTCCAGGAACTCCTCATCCTGGATACGGATCCACATGCCCTCAGGCACGTCTCGCAACACCGTCTCGAACCGACAGACTATATCCTCATCATCTACTTCGGCTGCCGCCGGAGGAGCATGAGATGGCCCCGCACCAGGGTCATCAAAGCGGCGCCTCTGCGCTGGTCTCTCGGGCCCTGCTGGTCCTCTAGCAGCCTCATCCCTCGGACGCCTCCCTGCACGCGGCGGTCTCTCCTGCTCTCACTGCGCTGGCGCTCTGAACACATCCACCTCACGCCCGCGAGGTGCCAAATCTGCACATGCACCAAACAAACAACAACAGATGGTATCAGTGTCTAGACATCAAACATATGCACTGGTATATCAAAATCACAACAATAATCACAACATACAAATACCCAACATACCTCTGTGATCAAAAACCTCCCCAGGAGGCAGTACCATATCCGGGTCCCCCCGGAAGTCCACCCCAACATAGGGGAATTGAAGTATAAACTGCGACATCTGCCGCCATATCTGAGCTGCCTCCTCAGTGAAGTAGTGTCCACCTTCGCCACCGCCATGGCGAACCAAAATCTGGGACCATCGCCTCATGCGCGGCTCTCGTACCCCCGGTACCTCCAACACCACCCTCGGACGCAACATTGGCACCCTCTCCAAGAAGAAGGCCACCAGGATGGAGCCAAAAGCGAACTCCCCCCTGCCTGTGGACCGACAACGGTCCAGCTGCGCAATCATGTGCGCATGTAGCATCTGACCCCAGGAAAACCACTCATGGCCCACCACCACCCTCTCCATCAACATCAGCTCGCCACCACTAATCTGGTGGGGCGCTCGAGTCCCGTACACTCGCACTATCATCGCTGCTACGCAACGATGCAGCAGCACATCTATCGCACTGATGCGCACCGATGACCCAGTCATAAAGTGCTCACCTGAGCAGTATCGCTCGTCGACCTCCTGTAGAGGAGTATCTCTCGGAAGCACAGGATCTACCGGCAACGGTGTCCCCCGGAAGGGGAGCCCAGTGAAGAAATAGACGTCCTCCACCGCAGTGAAGGTAATCTGCTCTCCTCGCACGAGGAAGCAGTGTTGCGCAGGGCTCCACATCTCAATCAGAAACTGGAGCAAATACTCCTGGGCCCGTAGCATAGGGCACTCAAAAAAATTTAGCAACCCACTGGCTGCTAAAGACGCTCGAACTGTCGGCCTCGCCTCGACCACCTCCTCCCGCAGCGGCTCCCAATCTCGCTCACGCCATCGCACATCCATGATCACTAATCGTCACCTACACACAACCCAGAATCCTATATTAGCTTAGATAATCATCCAATACATCAAATAAGCTAATTGTTTCATCTTGAAACCTTGCCTCCAAGGCACGGTTTTTTCCCCCACAGGCGCGCACACATGCGCGCCTGTTCACCATACAGGCGCACTCTAGAGCGTGCATGTCATACCCACAGGCGTGCTCTAAGGCGCGCCTATCATACCCACAGGCGCACTTGAAAGCGCGCCTGTTCAACCTACAGGCACGCACTCATGCGTGCCTGTCTACCCCACGCGTGCCTTTCCCTGAGTCGCCCGCGCATTAGGGCCCACCCCCTAGTAAAAATCCTCCTAAACCTCCCGTACGACCCCCCGTACCTACCCTGCCCAAAAATTTGAAACCTATAACTATGCAGGATGTTCAGACCACTAACCTGAAACTCACACGCCGGGAAACGGATGCCTCGTGCTCTCATAATCACTCAATCTCCTCTCGATCTGCTCTGGAACTCACTGTAGCAGCAGGTACAAATGAGGTGGCAATGTGGGCCCTACAGCTATATATAGGGTTTTTTCCAAACTTCCACTCACCATTCCGGAAGCCCACGGCGTCCATTTTTTGAACCGTCTTCAGCCACGAGATCAACGTCCCACCGCCTACATCATGACTGTCCCTGGGCCACTTTTTACCCTGTGCCCCCGGGGTGCCTTTTTTGCACATTATGGCCAGGTACGCACGTGCATTGTCACATTTGTCTAATACATGTTCATATTTGGTATTATCTTCAGATAGTGTTCACTTTAGGTATTTGGTTGTTCTGTGTGCAGGTACTTGGTCATCATCTCTCTTCATCATTCCTTCAGGTATATACTCAGCACTGGCATGTAGTCTCTCCCACTGTATTGCATTTACACTCCAGTCACACCCTCTAATATTGGCCTTTAGG
>ML782127.1:89725-108022 GCA_009831015.1 Picea engelmannii | reverse complement strand
GTTGATGTACTTAATTTATATGGTTATGTTGTTGTTGATGTTAGGTCATGTTATATAATTTTCTCCATAAAGTAAAGTACTCATGTCTAAAACAAGTGAAATTAGTAGCAAAGTTGCTTATACCTAACTTTTAGAAATGTTTTGATGTATTAATTGTATATAGTACAAATGATAGATTTAAATAGGTTAGATTACAACACTTCTAATTAAGTTATTATGTTGTCATTTTTATATTTGAACATGATGAAAATGAAAATACCAAGTTTATCATGTTTTTGTAGTTAAGAGGTTTTGAAAAGTAAACAAATTATAAAAATGGGTAAAGATATGTCTTATGTTATTAATTAAAGTTTGGACAAGTTAAAAGTAAATTATATTAATCTTCAAGCTTACTTTGTATCACAATTTTACAAACTAGTTTACTTGAAGAATATTGCTTTTGTTCATAATGAATAATTAAAAATAGTTATGATAAGCTCAAATAGCATTTATAAAATCTTTGTGATATTTTAACTTTCTCTTAATTGTAATTCGGACATATTTTTTTATATTCCCATAATTAATACAAGTCTCAAAATCTCTAATTCAACATTTTTTTATTGTACTATAAGGATGCATGAATCTCAAACTTAACCAAGAAAAGTAAATAAGTTATAAAAATGGGTAAATATATGTCTTATGTTATTATACATGCCAAGCCAGGTATATAGCTATCAATATCGCATTGACCTCCTATTACTTGCGTTGACCATCAAAAAATTGTGAGCTTTATCGAAGGTTAGACATTAGGAATTAATTTTTTTTATTTTTTTGCAAGGTAATCAATATTATAATAAGGGTTAACAGGTCTGAGTGGTACTGATTGAAGCTATGACTGGCTTTTTGTATGCAAGATGGAGAAATGTACCAGCAAAGCCCAAGATGTAGTTCATACTTTTTCTAAAGTATGCATCTTGGCTTTCGATTTGAGTCTCTCAAATCGGCGTCCTCTGCCCTTTGCAACTGTACTCAAACTCTGAGTACAACTATTATTGATATAATAAACTGTGATGGGTGATTCTAAGCTGTGGAAAATTATATATGTGTGAGAATGATACAGAGGCCAGGTGATGGCGGTGGACATATCAATTTTGCAAGTTCCCTCAATGTGTTCTACCATGTGGCAGCTTGGATCTTTGGTACATTTTAGAATTCTGTTCAGATCACACACACGGCTTTGGGCAACTCAGAACTCTTTTGGCAAAATTCTCTTTATAAATGAAGTAATGAAACTCTGAATATACATAGGTAAGTTCTCTGGAGAGCTTTAAGATTTCAACTTTAATATTCTTGGTTTTAGCAGAGTGAGCTCGCTAGGAAATGTTCCTCTACGAACAAGGTGGAACGGAGTTGAAAAAAATGTTGTTTTCTTGCATTTATCTGTGAAAATTTGACAATGATAATGCTCCTCTATCGCCTGCAGACTGACTGAATTGTAATGACAAAGTTAGTTACTTCATGTAATGACATCCTTGGAATAATATTCTTTGATAGATTTTTTCCGGATAAAAGTACAAGGTGTAAGCTGGCGTAGGTTTATTAAAAAATATCTGTAAACTGGCACAAGCTTATTAAAAAATATCTGGACAATCACACTTTTTTATTTTTTTCGATGAGAACAGCTCTTTTAATAGGTATATTGATGATAAGATAAACAATCAATGTTTTGGCTGTTTTTTAAACGTATTTTGATATTTTTGACTATTTCGATTTCCGATAGTACATAATTTCGCTCATGAAATTTGGGTATGGTTAAACCTGCATGGTGGAAAAAAGCTGAAACATCGTCTATATTCCAGTCAACTAACAAAATCATACACTTTTGTTATGGTTCATTTCTCAGCATACAACTTTTTCTTTATGCAAATGCTTCTCAGCATACAACACAGGGTTATAGTTGCATGACTTGTCCAGACTACTCCAAATTTCATGGTTGAGCACAAGGATAGTAATGAAGCTTTATTTTTTTGTTAAAAGTCCTTGTAAGTTTTAAATTTTAATTGTTATTATCCCTACCGCGCAGCAGGGATATGGTATTCAATTTGCCCTTTTGTTGCTAATATAAAATATGCTTATACATGCCAAGTTGCTTGCAGCGTTCAGATTGGTATGGCCTTCAATGTTCATCACCGACAGATAGTGTAGGCATTGGCTGCACAACTCTTTTTTTTCCACGGGAAAGTTTCTCGATTATATACAACAGTATACAATGTTTTCCCGGAGACTCAGCAAGGTTTGATCACAAGACCTCCTACCAACACTTGAAGAAAGGTACACTTGTCTTACCAACTGAGCTGTCTCAGGGGACTTTGGCTGCACAACTTGCAATATAGTAAGAAATTAATTTTAATATATATAGTTTTAGACCATTCAATATAGCCGTAGAAATTAATTTTAATATATATAGTTTTAGACCATTCAATATAGTCGTAGTTTAAAGGTTTTATGTTTTAATTTTTTTCCATGAACAACTCCATTCAATATAATATCATTCTAACATAGAATATAAAAAAAAAATTCAACTATTATATTTTTTAAAGGTCTTGTCTAAATATTAAATTTTTTGAACATTTTTATTGTTTAAATTGTATTTTTTAATGTATAAATGGATTCAACACCCTAAAAAACCCTCAATAAGAATTAATCAAAAAATATACCCTTAAAAACTCCAAAAGAATGTTTAGACTACTTATTTTTTAAATCCATACTATCATTTTTCATTAATATGGATTTATATTTAAATTCTTTCATTTTCTTATTTCGCTGCAAGGAAAAAGTTACCACATAGCACTTGTTTTTAATAGGTTGAAGATTTGGTAACTGTAATCTTGAAATATTTCAAGCATTAGTGTAAGGTTAGGGAAATAGTAGTGTAAATAATACCATATGAATGTTATAAATCCCTTTCTTGACCTTGGGAGGGCCATGCTACTAATTATTTAACATGAAACTATCAGTTTTTGTGTACAATAAGAAATAAGTAAATTTTAATTGGGAAATTTGAGGATTGGTCTTTTACTAATTCTATACCGAAAGATTGGGGATTTCACTACTGAATGATTGGGGATTTCACTTGGAAAGAATTTGGTTTCAGTTTGGTGAAGAGAATTTTGATTCACGAGTTTAATTCAAGGTTTAAATATTCGAAGAGGAGATTGCATTATATTTTGTTGAATTTTATTCTTAGTTTGACTAGTAAGACTCTTATGTATATCTCATAATACAATTCATTTTCAATAATGATAAGTTCTAACAATATCTTAGACAATCTCGTAACAAAGAGATTCATTTTCAATAATGATAAGTTCTAACAATATCTTAGACAATCTCGTAACAAAGAGCATGCAATATGCTTCATTTAATGCAAATCCCTGCATTAATGATAGGTAGCTAAATTAGTAAGGATGTACAATCAAATGCAATGCCTTTTACAATGTAATTCAGAATTCCCTTTAGTCCCTTTTGTCTCATTTTGTGTAATGCGTCAAATCCTTTCCCACACTCTCTTCGGCTAAGGATTGAGAATACATGTGAATGATTAAGATGCATAGCTACTTAAGGCCATTATCACGAGTTGGTAAGTTATCAAATTAAGATGACAAAATAAATCAATTATCTTGGTGAATCCAAAGAATTATCTTTCCACGTTTTTCAAGTCCACAACTCTTAAACATATCAATGAACATTGTTGATGTGTTAATTACTGAAATGTCAATTGATACTGCGTAAGCCAATGTAGTTTTATTGCAAATTTATATATGTCTTTGACCTGACCATTCAATTATCTCTATTGTTAATTTGATACTACTGAACACGGAGAAATGAGCAAGCTGGAAATTTGTAACAAACTTGGTCACTCACGGACCTAATACAAATTAATTGTAAAGCTACTACAACAGCCCTCTCCCTGTTCATGGAGCAATCGGTCGAGCACCGAATGTTGTTCTCTGAAGAGCTGGAAACTGATATCGTGTGGAGTCGTCCCCTCTACTTGTCGCATGATCTATATCGTTACTTACCCTATAATGTTTCAATCTCTTTCATTTCAAAAGGGAGTAAGCAATCTTCCCTCTTTTCAGGTAAAAAAAAAAGGGCTTGAATCTAGTTAGATTTTCAGGGGTAGCCTGAGTTTGGCATGGATCAAAGTTCTATGCATTTCAGAACCATATTCCAATGGTTTTGTCCCATTTTAAACCAACCTAGATGCTCGGAAAATCAATCAGACTTTTAAATCGACCGGAAATTTAAAACTGCATCGTCCAAAAACATGTCGAAAAAGTATCTCAAGAGGGAAGATTGCTTCGAGTTAACCTACTCCTTTTAAAAAGGTTCCCTCCCAAACCTGGTATGATGCAGGCATTGAATATTGGCATTCAATCTCCAAGACTAAATCTACTTAGTTCTATCAATTATCATAAACAGCTACATGGTCCTCAATTCTATCAATTATTATAAACACGTACAAGACTCCATGACATAATGTATTGACAATGATAAAAAATTATAGACTATCATTTGTATATATATCTACGCATGCCAATGATGGATAGCCAAATGATTACATGTAATCTCAATGATTTCCAAGACTCAGAAAGCATGCAACACCTATGGTATGGTTAGTTTCTGTACAATCATGGTGACATATGCCAATACAATACAAAACAATTGATAGCATTTACAAAACAAGTGATTATAAATTCTTTTATTGTGGCAGGTATGCCGATAAGCAAATCTTGTTAATTAAAGTTTGGGCAAGATAAAGTAAATTATATTAATCTTCAACCTTACTTTATATCACAATTTTACAAACTAATTTACTTGAAAGTACAATGTGAGAATTTGTCATCATTTCAAGAATTTTGTTTTTGTTCGTAATGAATAATGAATAATTAAAAATAGTTATGATAAGCTCAATTAGCATTTATAAAATCTTTGTGATATTTTAATTTTAACTTCCTCTAAATTGTAATTTGGTCATATTTTTTTATATTCCCATAATTAATACAAGTCTTAAAATATTTAATTCAACATTTTTTTACTATACTATAGGCATGCATGAATGTCAAACTTAATCAAGAAACAGGTAAAAAACATATAGATATGATATGTTACATGTTGTTAATTGTTGTTGTAGTCGATATTAAGAATTGAATTAGCTATTAGAAGACGCAAAATTTATATTCAATTAGCTATTAAGCGCCTTAAAATTTCTTACCCACAAATAAAAAAAAAAAGGAGATAAAAATAGGGGATAAGAGATAAAAAATTGTTATGATCTACAAGTTTAATTCAATTTTTAATTATATATTTTTTATTATTATATATTATATGTAATATAAAATTAATATATAACTTAATATATTAAATTTTATTATGTTAAAAATAATATATAATATATTATATTATATTTATTATATTATTTATATTACATTATATTTACAATATAAAAATAATATATTATATTCATTATATTATAATTAATACATAATATATTATATTTATTATATTGCATAATATATTATATTATGTATTTGATTTTTACTTAATATATTAAGTATATATTATTATATGGGTTATATTATAATTAATACATAATATATTATATTATATTATGTATTTGATTTTTATGTAATATTTTAAGTATATATTATTATATGGATTTAGAGAGGGACACATGTATATATTATTATATGGATTTAGAGAGGGACACATGTTATTTAAGGAAAATGATTTTTAAGTAAGGGGCACTTGCATTAGTTATTGGAGGACAATGATGTTTTTTTGAAAAACTCACTTAGGAGACTCATTTTATATTTGAATATTCTCCTAATTAGTATGTACTAACTCAAATTTAAAAACTAATACAATATAATATGATATGATAATGATATGAAATGGAGGGTAACAAAAACACATTTTAAAATTATGATATAAAATATTTGATATTTACAATAAAATAATATATTGTTTTTAAAGTAAAAGTTAAAGTTAAAATTAAAATACTAAAAGTTCAAATGTCATCTAGCTTTACTATAGAAATATATTTATATCATTTACACAACATTTAATTATATCATCCAATCTAAAAATTAATAATATTTCATATGAAATATTAAATACTAAAAACATTATAAATTTAATAATCAAATTATTAAATCCATTATAGATTTGAAAACATAAAAGTAAGTAATTAAAGATTAAAACATGTATAATATATCATTCTCCTTTGTCAGCGCCCTAATTATCTTCCTCGCTTGGCATGATAACAATGTCGTTCTCAAAAATATGTTTTGATCTAGGTTGTGTCTTAATACAAACCACCAATCCATATCCAACACATCTGGGTAAAAAAACACTTGGTTGTAGTGTTTTGAGAAAACATAAGGCTCTTTAGCTTCATCCCACACCTTTTTAGAGTTGATACATATCAGCCCATTATTATGATCTTCCTTTACATTATTCCAATCAAAGGTTTCCCACCACTTGCACCTAAAAATAACACATTGGAAAAAAGAGAAGTCCACTCGAATGATCTCTTGTATCTTTCCGACATAACCTAACTTCCCTTGTATGGTGTTTTGATCGCGGTGGCTAGAACGACTAGATTGGTAGAACTCGACTTCCACTACAGAGTCTTGTGTCATGTGTCCATCATCAACATCCTCTGTGTGAAAATGATGTCCATATGCCCACATCAATGGGAACAAATGCACCTATAAAAAAGTGAACAAATCACAGTGTCAATATGCGTCTAATAACCCAACCATTAAAATATAAAATAATATAGATGTACTTACAATTCAAATGTGCATTACGAAGTTAAAAATTATGTACACAAAGAGATTATTACCAAGTTCCTACAACCAATCCCTATGTTTAGTGCATCCTCTTCTTCACACGAGTAACAACCGGATGCACCATATATTTCTCTGACTTGGTCAGTAACCCAACTGTCGGGGCATATCATTGGCATGTTTTTTTTTAAATGATGAGGATAAGGCATGCATTTGTTATTCAACCATCTGAATTCTTTCCTGCCACTTTCCCATTTCCTCCTCTTATGTTCGTACAATGTGACCCACGACTATGTTGCCTCTGAATTGTAAAGAATGAATTTATTGATGGCATCAAATTTTGAATTCGTTGATGTATTCATGAAATCAAACCAACATATATTACATATGAGATCATGAAAATATACATTATGAAGTTTAGTGTGAATAGTTACTGTGTAGAAATTTGACAAAAGATAAGTCACTTACTCTTTATCAAGCACATTTTTCCATTCATTTGGAGAAGCTTTCCTTCTCTTTTGTCTTCATCCCTTTCATCATCCCAAATCACTACACTTTGTGTGTTGTCGATCTACTTGATGTACTCACTGGCATAATAGAAAGACTCATATGATATGTACCCCTCTGTCATAGACCCCTCGGGTTTTTTCCTTTGACGAACAAATCATTTCAATTTCTTCATGTACCTCTCAAAAAAAAAACATCCAACGACAATAGACCACCTTGACTAATTCAACCTCATCTACTAGGTGAATTAGAAGATGAACCTGCAAGTCCATGAAACTCGGTGGTAGTTTCTTCTCAAATATACAAACAATCTCATCTATCTCTTGACGCCATAGTGGAACGCTAGCCATATGAATCTCCTTTGATGTGATCCAACGTACAAATGCAGTTGATTTAGATATGGCACGCCTTAGGTCATGGGGGAAGTCATGGTTCACACACCCACGCACGAGCAGAGGATAATGACACTACAAAGTAAACACATAAAAAATTAATTGTGTTTTATCCCATGGCATAAAAATAAAAATTTCAAAAAAGTTATTATTAATTATGAACTTATTCTTGACATGTCGTTAATTGTTTCAAACGCTCTACAAACTAGGGTTTGAGCAAACTCAGTCGCCGCGTACTGAGCCAGGAAGATGGCAGCCCCGCAGGGGCCCCTGAATCGTAAGGAGGGGGCGTCGACAGGCGTCTCCTATAGCCAGGTCACGGCCAACGAACAAAATGAAGCAGGAACAAAGCACTCGACCTTCGAAACACCTCCAGACATGCGCGCGCAGTTACTGGAAGAGGGAACCCTCAAAGATAAGGACATGGATATCGACCCAGCCAAGGAAAAAATCCCTGCAAACGCTTCAATCCCATGGGTGCCTGGAAAATGCATCCCACAAGCACCACAAGCCCCAAAATACGTGGTCAGCTCTCCACGCATCGAGGAACAGAAGCAATACATGCGAGACAACACCTTGATTGGGAAGTTTTTAGGGCTTTGGCCTTCTGAACGGGATCTAGTCAAATGGATACAATACTGGTGGAAACCAAAAGGCCACTATGATCTCCAGCTGGGCTCGAAGGGATTCTTTACAATCATCTTCCACAACCTTGAGGATCGCAACCGCGTCTTCGATGGAGGGCCATACTTCTATAACTCGACAGGCCTATTCCTGAGATTATGGACAGAAAAATTTATCCCTGAGAAAGAAGACTTCGCCCATGCACCGGTTTGGATTCGTTTGTACTCGCTCCCCCAGGAATTTTGGCTGGAAGAGGTCCTTGCAGGAATAGGCAACACCATCGGCATCTACGTCAAATCTTCTGAAGCCACAAAGCAACGGCATTACACATCGTATGCATGAATCTGTGTATATCTGAACATAGCCAAGCCGCTCCCGGGCTCCATAACTCTGGAATATCATGACGAGGACTGGTCCCAAACCATCGACTATGAACACATTCCCTTCCGATGCAGGAAATGCCATGAACATGGTCACCTCTTCAGAGAGTTCCCTCTTAATATGATCAATAAAGACGAAAATCCAGAAAGCGGCAAGGACAAGGAAGGATTCGTGCAACCAGCGGGAAGAAGGCCACAAGGAGGACGAAAGCAACTAACCCAGGTAAGCAAAGACCCTTCCACCAGCAATAAATTTGCAGCCCTACAAGATCAATCAGAAACCCCAATACCCCATGCAAATCCGAATGTACCACCCTCACATAGTGATCCCCAGACCACGGGTCATGGCCCTGAACAGCTCCCAAAGAATAGGGAAGCAGAACCTGCCTCCTTAAGCTCGGCACGAGAAACGACAAGTCTGCAGGAAGTCGAAGATGGAGACGAGGAAATGGAGCTGGAGGAACCGGATCTCGCAGGAGTGGATCTGGAACACCTGGAACATGCCTACCGCCATCAGAAATTATACACCATACCTAGGGATCAACTGAGAAAGGTACACAAGGTGTTTCTTAACTCATCGGCAGGATCCTCAGCCTGAGCCAGTAAAGCCCTAGGCATCCAGGGCAGCCAAATAAAAAATTCCAGCAAGGGCCAAAAAGAAGAAAAGAAGCGGGGCAGAAAGTCCACAAACAAGCTCATACAGGAAATCAGCAACTTCATGGTAAATTCAGGGCAGATCCACCTGATCTCGGACAGCTTCCCGCCTCTCCCTCCCCCCCGGTCCTCATGAAGATCATCTCATGGAACATTAGAGGCCTCAATGGATGTAGCAAGCAGAAATTGCTACGAGAATTCATCATAGCGGAGAACCCAGACGTTGTACTTTTACAAGAAACAAAATGCACCTCGGAAGACATTGACCGACTACTTCCTTATTGCTGGAGACAAGGGAGAGCAGTCTCGATTGATGCCACAGGTACAGCTGGAGGAGTTTCTATCCTCTGGAATACCAATATTGTGCTGATGGAAAATTTCTATACTACAAGATGGTCTATCACAGCAGAGTACAGGCTTATTGGCTCCAACAAGCCTGGACATCTCACCAACGTATATGGGTCGGCTAGTCCTAGGGATAAACAAGCTTTCCTCAGAAGCATGAGATACTTAGCCAGCTTAATAAATCAGAACAAATGGATTCTTGGCGGAGATTTCAATATCATCCGTAGTTTGGAGGAAAAAAGAGGAGGGTCAAGGCGACTAGACCAAGACTCCTGCGACTTCAACAATCTAATAGAGGAACTTCGGCTCATCGATTTGGATACTAGTAATGGCACCCACACCTGGACAAATAGAAGAATTGGGGTGCACCAAATAGCTTGCAAGTTGGACCGTTTCCTAATAACGGAACTTCTGATGATGGATGGAACCGCAATGGAAGCTACCATCCTGAATCTCCCAGGATCAGATCACTGGCCCATACAATTATGGTTGGATGTCCCGACAACCCCTGGAAAGAAACCCTTCAGATTCAAACAATTTTGGCTAGATCACCCAGATTTCCGGGCAAACATCCAGAATTGGTGGAGGCAAGCCAATATATCTAAGGGCTCCAGAATGTATCGCTTCCAGCAAAAGCTCAAAAACCTCAAGCAATCTCTTAAACTCTGGAACAAGCAAACTTTCGGCAACATCTTCGAGTCCCAAAAACAGCTATCCAGGCAAATGGAGGAGATACAACACCAGATTAGAGAGCAGGGGATCACCGATGAGCTAAAAGCACGGGAACTTCAAGTGGTCCAACAGCTCGACGCAAGGAACAGACAGGAAGAAATGTTGTGGAAACAGAAGTCGAGGGTTCAATGGCTCAAGGAAGGGGAGCGCAATACCAAGTTCTTTCACCAAACAGTCATCCAGAGAAGGCATTCCAACAATATTACTCATCTTATCTAGGAGGGAGGTGAAACCCTTCACTCTCATGTAGATCTGGAAACAAACTTGATCGACTACTTTCAAAACATCCTTACCGAGCCCATTCCAGATAGACAAGCAGCAATCAACAAAATTACAAGGCATGTACCGTCGCTTGTAACTCAAGAGAAAAACGCTGCCCTTCTCCTGCCCTTCACCATCGAGGAGGTGGACCAAGTGCTGCAGGATACCCCAAAATGCAAAGCATCAGGCCCTGATGGCTTCACCAGCGACTTTTTCCACTACTGTTGGCTGATGATTAGGACTGAGGTGTGGGAACTTTTGGAAGATTCAAGAATCACAGGAAAAGTCCTCCAAGCACTCAACGCTACTTTTCTTACCTTAGTCCCCAAGGAAGGGCAGGCCCATCAAGCCAAGCAATACTGACCTATTGCCCTCTGCAATGTAATCTACAAACTCCTCACAAAGGTAATAGCCCGGAGACTTAAGCCGATCTTACCAACAATCATCTCCCCAGAGCAATTAGGTTATGTTGAGGGCAGGCACATCTTGGATAGCATCATCCTGGCCCATGAAGTCATCCACTCATTGCAAAGAACCAAAACTCCAGGTATGCTCCTCAAACTAGATCTCTCTAAGGCTTTTGACAAGTTAAGCTGGGAATACATGTGCGCAATGCTCTTAGCTTTTGGTTTCAATCTCACCTGGGTAGAATGGATCTTAAATTTAACCTCCTCGGCTTTCTTCTCCCTCCTTGTCAATGGTGTACCCTCGAAACCCTTCTCCCCCTCCAGAGGAATCAGACAAGGCGATCCCCTCTCCCCTTTCCTCTTTATCATCATGGCCGAAGGACTTAGTCGATCCATCCATGCGGATTTAGCTCAAAACCTTCTGACAGGCTTGCTCCTGCATGGTATCTCGCCCCCTATCTCTCACAGCCAATTTGTGGACGACATGCTTTTAATGGGCAGCCCCACTGTACGAGAAGCCACCACTCTCCAGGAGATTCTCCAAACTTTCTCTGATGCTTCAGGCCTGGACTGCAACAAGGATAAATCCCAAATCTTCTTCTTTAACACGCCCCCTCAGATCCAGCGACATATCTCCGAGATTCTCGGTTTCAACAGAAGCTCCCTTCCATCCAAATACCTTGGCTTACCCTTGATTGACAACGCCCTCCGGAACTCCTCTTGGGAGCACCTTCTCTCCTCATTCTCAAAAAGGCTTTCCTCTTGGACCTTCAGAGCACTGAACCTACCAAGTCATCTCATCCTGCTCAAAGTTGTCTTACAAGCACTTCCGATTTATGCCTTCTCCATGTTGGCTGCCCCAAATTTTGTCCTCAACACTATCAAAATCCTGCAACGGAACTTCATCTGGCAGGGCCTCAACAAAGAGAAAAAAATGGCATTGGTAGGCTGGGAAAAGCTCTGTCAGCCCAAACGTCAAGGGGGTTTGGGCCTACGAGACCCATCCATTATGAACAAGGTACTCAGTGCAAAAATTTGGTGGCACTGGTTAAAAAACCCCAACAACCTATGGGCAAAAATGTGGAGGAAGAAATACACCCCCAATACAGCTGAGGCGAACCTAATCAGATGGAATGGGGACAACCCAGGCTCTTTAATATGGACAGGGGCTAAGCAGAACAGATAGTTGGTCACCCAGCATGCTTTTTGGGAGATAGGGAATGGGAAAACGGCTCTTTTCTGGCAAGATTCCTGGCAACAATGGCCAGCACTGTGCGCTGAGGAATGGGCCCGTGACATCTACCCTCATGCTACATATACGGGCCTGAAAAGAGTAGCAGATTACTAGCAGAATGATCCCATGGAGGACACCTGGCGATGCTGGTATGTGGATGAGGGGCGCATTAATCAGGAGATGCTTGTCGACTTGGCACCTCTGCAAGAGGAACTGACCAAACGAAGAATCCCCATAATTTTCGGAGAAGATACTCTCCGCTGGGGCCATCAGCCAAAGGGCTTCTTCAGCACGCGTGAGGCCTACCAGATTAAAGCTCAGTCAAACCTCCCCCCAGATTCGGAAGTTTGGGGAAAAATTTGGAATCTTAAACATTGGTCGAAAGTCACACTTTTTCTATGGTTGGTCTCGCATTCGAGTATCCTAACCTGGGACAACCTCCTGAAAAGAGGATTTGTAGGACCCTCCTTATGCACGTTGTGTGGAGAGGCAGAGGAAACCATGAATCATCTCCTCAATACTTGCCCCTATACAGCTCAGATTTGGGATCAAGCAGCGCTTATCATGCGCACCTCAGATCGCCACAGAGACAGCATCTTAGCAACCATCAAGCATTGGAGAGATCAGGTGTTCCACTCTCCTCTCCTCAATCGAATCTGGCAACTTCTACCGGGTTTTTCCTGTGGAAAACTTGGAAAGAAAGAAACCGCAGAATCTTCAGAAACACCTCTCTCCCTTGGCAACGATGTTGGAAACATTACCATCGCAACATCTTGGAATCCCTCAATCTAAGGAACTGGTCCGACGCGGATTTGGCTTGCCCCCCCTCTGAGCTCCCTATACTCAGGCACTGGACCCCTCTCCCTTCCCCTCAGGCAAGACCCCTCCTCTCTCCCTCCAACTTCCCTTCGTGCAGCCCATCCCTCTGGTCTCCTCCTCTAGAGGACTTTGTTAAGCTGAACTTCGACGGAGCCTCCAAAGGCAATCCTGGCGCGGCGGGCTATGGGGTCGTCATTCGTAACCATCATGGGCACATCCTTGACATAGCAGCTGGGCCCCTTGGACATTCCACGAACAATGTTGCAGAGCTCTGGGGACTTATCAAGGGCTTGCAACTAGCCATCAAGAACAACTACACAAAGATGATCGTAGAAGGAGACTCCCAAGTAATCATCAGTCTGCTACGTCGAATTATCCATGGGACAAGGCCGGACAACATCTCGCCCAGCTGGAGACTGGCACATGGCTTACAAATCGTTGTTGACCTATTGCAACCCAATCAGGTCATCGTTCCAACTCACATCAGAAGGAAAGCCAACCAAGTTGCAGATGAATTAGCCAATTTGGGTGTTAATTGGAGAGGACCAGACCTCCACTGTAATGCAACCCAGGATCAGAATCACCCTATCTTCCTGCAATGCACTCGCAAAGATGGAATGGTAGATGTTCCCCGGGATGGGGTGTCAGAGCGAGAGGCATGGCATATTTTGGGCGATGGCAATGGGCAGCGTGGCATGGGGCCACGTGATGGACGTGTGCAACAGCCCACCACCCTACCCTGCGTTTAAATGCGTTTTATTGTGACGCGAGGGAGCATTTACACTCCAGTCCTTTCCTCCCCGACGCGAATTTGAAATGGCTTCGTTCTTTATGTATGGGATTCACCTCTGTATGTCGGTTGTAGAGCTCTCCCCGGTGCAGCGCAGACCTCCCTCTGTTCTTCCTCACTGGAGCAACGTGATTCAAGGCATAATCCTTCGCCGAGGAGTTTTAATTTTCTTGGGAGATTGCACAGAGTTCTCCATGACTCATCCTCGTGGTAGACCAAGGCGAGGCTCCCCCTGGAAGCCTCGCAGACCCTCGATCACGTCCTCTGATTCAACTTCCGTCGACTCATCCCCTACCCAGCACTCTAAGCCCATCCCTGTCTCTCTGCGCGCCCCGCAGTTCAACTCCATGGCCATCATTTCTCGCACGCCAATCTCAATTCTGCAGTTGTCTCACCACCTCTCAGAACAATCGTCCACCTCCATGCCTCCCTACGACCCTTTGAGCAACTTGGACGATGCACCGCCTCTTTACAGCCAGCCCAATCGTGCAGGTCCTTGTCTCTACGAGTCCGTTGACAGGGTGCAGTTCACAGAAAGTCTGTCAGTCTTGTATGATCTGGTTTTTGAGCTACGGCACGAGGTAGCGGATCTCCAGTATCGCATACAAACAACGGAAGAAAAGGTGGCAAGCTTTCTGCAAATCATATCCTCTATGCATGAAGCCTTATTTTCAGATCCTGTCGATACCAGCACAATGTAGAACCCTGAGGCCGATAAAGAGGAAACTCAGGACAAGATGCAGCATCCAACGGAATTAGGCCGGACGCCGGAGGAGCGAAGGGACGGCAACGAGGAACCTACATGCAAAGATGAAGCTGGTGAGCATTGGGACTATGGAGTTACGCATATCGAGGAGGAGCCTTGGCCAGGTGACCTTCAAGCCACTTGGCCTACCTACCTGCCAAGTGTCTAAATTTAGCATATGACTGTTTATTTAGAATCTAGGCCTAAAAGACAATCAGATAGTTTTCTCTTGTCGTTGTTTTGGCTTATGACTGGTGTGATCTAGGAACTAAATAGGCTGGCTGGACTAGTTTCCCCAAGCTGGGGCAGTCTAGTAAATGCAGCCTGGCCATAGTTGTATTTTGGAACTCTGTCTCAGAATTTTGCAGGAACTTAATATAATATAACCTCTTATTTACAGAGAAAAAAAAAAAAAAATCATATTTTTGACATACGTCGTAACTTTAGAAGGTTCAAATGGTCATGTGATTTCAACCCCAACAAATGGTCTTGACGCAAAGTGAAGCAACGTCATAGGGAAGACCCATATAAAGAAGGCACCTTCACACCCAATATAACTTCCTTTGCCAAAGAAACATCTTCTTTCTTCAAAATCCATGGGACATCACCTTCTTTGAAAGACCAAGAGGGACCAACCTCTCCTCTACTTTATTGTCTTGGCCAATGTTTCTTTTTAGTTTTTGAAGAAATAAAATCTCTCCTTATAGCCAACGTGTCACTTTCTTTCGATGATATGTGCCTCTATAAAGAAGATGAAACATTTTTAAATATATACATGGGATCTAGTAAGTGGGCAATCTTAAGATGATCCCAATATGGGAGCTCATAAAAGATGGATTTCATTTTCATCCCAATGGGCAATTTCTCAACATAGGTGTCGAAGAATTATGGATCATCGAACATAGGCTCCCCATTTGAATCGAACATTTTTATTATCTCCTTCTCCTTCTCTCTCTCATATGCTCTAATCCATTCGTCTTGTGTCATTATTCTAGACCTTTGGGTTCTCTTTGGTTTACCATTGAAAGCATATGTTGCTCTTCTATAAGGGTGTTCTTCTAGGAGGAATACCCTCGAGCAGTCGTACACTAGATTTCGTAGGTGGTTGGACCACCTAGCCTTCAAAGAAGGTCAACAACATTTACATCCATGATAGCCTTTAGTTATAAGACCTGCGAAATTATTGTATACATATCACGTTAGCGTTTAAGAATAGAATGTCAATCACAGCGAATTAAATATGCAAATAAATATTGTTACATATATAAACAAATCAATAAACATGTTAATTACCAAAGCAAACTCCTAAGCATGGATAATCACACGTGGTGTAAGCACATATGCCATACAACATAAAACTCCTCTATGTTGTGATGGGTCTTGATACATCATATACATGTATCCCATCCCATAATTCCTTCAACTCATCTACCAATTGTTGTAGGTAGACTTCCATATTCTTCACTTGTCTTCTACCAGGGACTATAAAAGCCAACATAAGATGTTCATTCTTCACAGAGAACCATGGGAAATATTGTTATTGATCACTATTACAGGCCAAACATAATAGTTGTTGTTTTGGAGGGAATATGGGTTCACGCCATCCATTGTTATGTTGAGTCACAGACTTTGTACTTCATCCTTTAATTTTTTTGGCCATGTATCCTATATATGCTTCATGGCTATTGAATCTGTTGGGATTCACATAACTCCCGACTCACTTTTGTGTGAGGTATGCCATCCCTACAACATATCTAATTCTTTGCAATGAAAGAGCCTTTGAATCCTTTGGATTATAGGCATGTACCTCAATATCTTATGAGGAGGACCATGCGATTTACCATTTTTATTTGATTTATGATACATGTCATGCCCACATTTCAAACATATCTCTTTGTCTGCATATTCTCCTCTATACATAATACAATCATTCAGACATGCATGATATTATATATACTCAACACCCAACATTTTCAACAACTACTTCGCCTCTTCACAACTACCGGGCAAAACATTATCACTAGGAAGAACCTTATCTTTCAATATCCTATAGCTGGTGTGAAATAGAAATGCACAAGGTTATTTAACGTTTATAAAAGCAACCATTTATAATGTTGATTGTGTGACAAGATTTCTCAAAATTAATATAAGGAACTTGTTGGTCAATTACCTCAATATTGCCGAGAAACGTGTGTTTGACATGCCAAACTTTGCTTTCACGTTGTACAGTAGCATTGTTGTCCCAAGCTGGGTAGACTTTGATCGGGCACTAGGTCCAAAGAGAGGGGTGGTGGAAGCATATTTCAAGCTTTCGAAAATGGTATCACTAATATGAGTATCATCCCCTAGCTCATCATTTTGGAATGCGTCTAACAACATTGTCTCCATGGAAGTCGTATCTCGTAAGTAATCATCCATACCAACCTCTTTTTTATTGTCTCTGTTGCCAACTTATGAAGAACCACTATTGATATAATCACTCATAATTGGTGAATCTGGACATAGTGGGAATTGAATAGGTAGTTGATTCAATCATTCTTGGCGTGCTTCCTCTCTGAGTTGTGCTCTCATTATAGCCTTCTCTCGGGTTGACATTGTTGTGGGGTGCAGCGGAAGATGGTAGGTAGATCGCTCATCATTATAAGAATCCTAATTTCAAAAATATTGAACATTAGTACATCGATGATATTAGTAAGCACAATGCAATAATTTTTTTGTTCAAATTACATTATACCAAACAATTACTACCGTCGTTGACCTGGGATTGCAGCTAGAAGATGGAATGTCACAATTGACAGAGTAAAGCGGCTGTCCATTTTCATCTACCGATTGTTTGCGGTATGTTGCTCCTGATAAGACCTTCCAACATTTTTGAACAGATACTGGAATATTTTCTACATCTGAACTCGATTTTGAATCAAAATTCTACAAATTTGGATACATTTTTATTCAGATTAACATCAATGAGAAAAAATTCAATGCGACAATCGAAACATAAATAAAATAAGTTAAACTTATTGGAGATGGAAAGGGAGAACTTCGCGATGGACTTTGAGCAATGTGGAATGGGTTGGAATATCTAATTAGAAATTAACAAAATTAGCAATAAATTAGCAAAATTAACAGTAAATTTTCTTATACATATCTAAAATAAATTTCAAGGACCATACCACAATCTGAGTTTGAATATAGTTTTGAAACCATTTTTTAGGAATAAAGCGACATAAAATGTAAAATGTATATTGAAGTATTATAAGTCATGTGAATTCATCCTAAAAGATAATTTGAGATGAACATATTATTTTGTGTGGAAATAAAAGTTCAAATAACTTTAAAATCATCCTAGTGCGCTTTTAAACCAAAAACGCACCGATGCGCATATTAATAATAAGCATCTATGCGTTGAAAAATTAATCACACCGTGTTTCAAGATTTTGTTAATAAAAAACAATTACATGTTATCCGTGTGTCAATTAATATGGATGCACCAGTGTGTAATGTTATATGGACGCACCGATGTGTCTTACATAAACTCATCGTCGTGTAGAAAAAGTTAAAAAAAAAAAAAAAAAAA
>ML782127.1:71414-84848 GCA_009831015.1 Picea engelmannii | reverse complement strand
CTTTTTTTTTTTTTTTTTGGGGGGGGGGGGCGCTCTTGCCCCCCTTGTGACCCCCTCGCTATGCCTTGCGCATATGCATCGCACGTGGGGCTAACCATGCAAAGAATATAACACATGCATGCCCAACAAACCATGGTTAAAAGCTACAAAACCAATACAATTGAGGATGAAGAAAAGGACACATTCTTTGAGGACCTTGTTGGAGCCATTCTTTACATTGACAAAGTTGTAACCTTAAGAGGGTTAGATGAAGACACTACGATCTCAAATTTTATACAAAACATTTACCTACCAGAGTTTCAAATTGATAGATTGAATCAGGATTTTGATGACGATGTTAGAAACAATGGAAACTTAATGTGGGCCAATTCAACCAACATTATATACTTGACAAATATTCCCCCTATAACATTGTCCAATTCATAAGCCATAAAAATGGAAGTTTCCCTTGGAAAAACTTTGAACATCAATAACTAGCTAAACCCTCCTCAACATAAAAGGTTGGTCAATCTTCTACAAAAACACAACCTAACATTTGCATGGGAATAGAAAGATATGATAGGAATTGACCCAATAATGTATAAACGTCATATCTATATCAATGATAATGCACATCCCATTAGGCACCTCAACACCAAATGAATCTAGCCCTTAAGAACATTGTCAAAGTAAAGCTACAAAAACTCTTAGATATTGATTTCATCCACCCTATTTCAGATAGTCAATGGATTTCTTTACTAGTTATAGTGCCCAAAAAGGGAGGAAAATGGTGAGTGTGTGTAGACTATAGAGAAATCAATAAGGCAACTAGGAAGGATCGTTTTCCTCTATCATTCATTGATCAAGTACTAGATACTCAAATCAGAAAAAATCACTTTTCCTTCCTAAATGGTTTTAGTGGATATAACCAAATATACGTTACCTTGTAGGACCAAGATAAAACCACGTTTACATGTCCATGGGGTGCCTTTTCTTATAAATTTTTACCTTTTGGTTTATGCAATGCTCCCTCCACATTCGAGAGAGTTGTCTTTAACATCTTTCCAAACCTAATCCGTGACAATGTAGAGATATAGATGGATGACTATAAATTTTATGGGAATACTTAGAGAAGGCATTAACCAATCTAGAAAGAGTGCTACAACGATGCCAGAATATGTATATTTCCCTCAATAATTGAAAATGCTTCATGCTAATGAATGAAGGTATAGTATTGTGACATAATGTTCTAGCTACAAGCATCAAGGTAGACCATGCTAAAACTTCAATCAATCAAGGCCTACCTATACCTAAAAAACAATATGATGTCTAAAGTGTCCTTGGACACGCTAGCTATAGAAGATTCATTCTTGATTTTGGTAAGATCATTAACCCATTACATGTCCTCCTTGCATAAGATGTTGAATTACTATGGACCCCATAACGCCAAACAACCTTTGACACTTTGAAACAAAACCTAACCTTGGCCCCTATACTAAAAGGACTAAATTGGAAACTTCATTTTCAAATCCATATAGATGCTTTAGAGAAAGCCTTAGGTTTCATCTTAGGGTAGCATGAGACTGCAAAATGGTATGTTATTTATTTCATCCGCAAAAACTTTACTGGAGTAGAATTAAATTATACAATCATTGAAATGGAATTTCTTGTTGTGTTGTATGATATTGATAAGTTTTGACATAATATTACATGTTACACCATCTTTGTCCATACAAACCATGTTGTAGTTAAATATCTCATAAACAAACATGTCATTTGTAGCATAGTAGTTAGATGGTTACTTTTACTATGAGAATTTGATCTAGCCATACTTGATAAGTGTAGTATGGAGAATGTTGTTGAAGATTCCTTGTATTATTTGGAGAACAACCCATTAGGAAGACCTAGTGGATGACACCTTCCTTGATGAACACTTGTTTGCAGTATCTTTGGAAACCCATGGTTTATTGACATTGAAAACCACCTTATATTTGAAAATTTTCCATGACATTTCTCTCATAAAGAGCACTATATAATCATAAGGAGGAATGCTTCATACAGTTGGATTTATGGGTACTTGTTCAAAATGGGACTTGATCATGTACTCCATTGCTTCCTAGGAGAAGATGAATTCTATGATGTGCTTTGTGCATGTCATGATGAACTTAATGGAGGAAACTTTGTAGCCAAAATAACAACCCTTAAAGTTTTGAATGTAGGGTACTATTGGCCAACTCTTCACAAAGATGCTAGAGAATATGTCAGCATGTGTGATGAAAGTCAAAGAATAGGAAAACCCACACAAGTTGATGAAATGCCTCTACACCCATTGATCTCATTTAAACCATTTGAAAAATGTGATTTAGACTTTGTTGGTCCAATAAATCCTCCATCAAATCAAAAGAATTGCATTCTTGTTTGTATAGATTATCTTACCAAATGGGTGGAGGTCAAAGAATTTTCAAATGCTAAAGAAGACAAAGTTGCAAACTTCTTATATGGGAACATATTCACAAAGCTCATAGTTCCAAGAGAGATAGTAATAGACCAAGGGTCACAATTCACATCCCAATTAATTCGAGAGTTAACTCACAAGCACAACACCGGGCATAGGAAGTGTACTTCCTACCATCCACAACCAAATGGACAAGTTGAGGTTACAAACAAAGAGTTGGAGAATATATTCACCAAGACAAATCAGATCCATCGAAATATTGGGCAAACATACTAGCAAAAGCAACTTGGACTTACAATACAGCATGGAAGATGATAATTGGTTTCACATCCTATGGGTTGGTGTATGGTAAATCAATATTGTTGTCGATAGAATTTGAAACAAAGACACTCAAGACAACATTATAGTTGGGACTTGACCTTCCTGCAACATAGAAATAAATAATTCAACAACTCAATGTTATGGACGAGACTCGATAACAAACCATATTTCACACAGAAATAATCCAACAATATAGAATTCAATATCATGACAAATTCATCAAGGTTAAAAAATTCCAAGCTAAGGACTAGGCTCTCTTTATGACTCGAGTTTTAAAGACTTCAAAGGGAAACATAAAACAATATGTCTTGGGCCATATGAAATAGATCATGTCTTTGACAATGGCTCTATCAAGAATATAATCATACTTGATAAAGACAAAACATCACTCCTTGTCAATGAACATCATTTGAAAATGTATAAGAAGTTAATGACTAAAGAGGAGTTAATTTCAATTCTACAAAAAAAAGGTACTTGAATGTCATGGAAGGTAGGGAATATTGGATAATACATTCCATTCTCACTTGGAAAAAAATAAAAAATAAAAAATATTCTTAATGATGAAAACTTGTAAAGACATCATAAGACAAAGAGTGCTTGGAAACCATTTTTCTAGGAAAGCATGCTTTGCCAAATAAATTCCTATTGTGAAAACCAACTTCCATTGGCATTGTAGGGCAGTGACAATTCGAAAATCAACTTACTGGAAAATTTACCTCTAAGAGAAAAAAAAGAAAAAAGAGGAACCAATGACCAGTCAAAGACACCATATTTCACATGTTGTTTCTATTGTTCTTTGTTCATGCAAACGAAAACAAAGTCAACATTGAAAATAGGTTGCAAAACTAGGCAAAGCTCCAGATCAGGTGACTCGAGCTAATGAATTAAAGTCATGATAAAAAAAGTCTATGGAAAGGCTGCATAATATAACCTAAATTACCGGCTCCCAGCTATTAGGGACCTAACCTACCTAACCCCTCAAGTGGGTAGAATAATATATTTCCATGTAATAAAGTTCAATATGAATAAGGCCTGGCAATAAGGAGGAATAAGTCAAATGTAAGATGACCTAATAGAAGTTGTTGCTTCTAGAAGGATCTTCCTCTAGATTGTTTTTTTGGATAGATAGATCTAGTATAAATAGGAATAGAGGGCATGAGAAGTTTTGTCTTGGATATTATTGTAATAGAGCTCTACTCTGTTGGAGGTTGCCCCCTCGAAGAGGCAAGTGAACATTGCTCTCAGTAATCAAAGTGCTCTTCCTGGTGTTATTTTGGTATTATTTGGGTATTATTGTGCTATTGCTCTGGTTATATCATTGTTTATCTACCATTACTAGCTAATTATTTATGTTTTGCATACTATTTGATATCTATAATATTATAAGTGGTATCAGAGCACCTTCCTCGATAGAAAATTGTGGGTTAAATTTTTTTCAAGGTAGAGACGTATTCCGACGTCTTTAAGCTACAGAGATCTGTCATTATGCACATAAACCCATGGTCGGAGATTCATACACGCAGGAAATACAAAGATAACTAAGTGCACATCTGGTGGCCACCCTTGTAACCCCTGTTGGTACCCCTTCGAGTGGTAATGCATCAGACAACACATGTATACAGATCGACCTAGATCTCATGAAGCCCTCCATAGATAAATCGATCGACCACTTGACTACTATAGTGCCAATGAGAACAACACTCGGGAAGATAATCTCTAGTACCTGGGTAGTCGGGTAGTACAGCTAAGGGAACGGTCTAGCCTCCTTAGTTGGTGCCCTAAGATATTGGGTCGAGTATTATTGTTGGACCCCCCACGTATATCAGAGAGCTATAGCACAGGGCAAACCCTTGTCTATAGAACCCTTGAATACCCTAACCCTTGGGATGAAAATAAAAACAGAACATACAAGATCTATTATCGTGTAGCTATGTCTCTTGGGCATTTCTTCATGTTAAGCATTTGGGCATTTCATCACTGCAGTATTCTTCAGATTGGAGTATAACTCGGCGGGAGTAAAAAAAAAAAGAGTATAGTGGTCTCACTAGCACACTTATTTTGGACCTATTCCATTGGATTCCCCTTTTCTCCCTGATCGCAGTCATACTTTTCATTTTTAATCCGTTTTTCAGTAGACCCAACCCCTTCCCAGTTTTCCTATTTTGTCGCCTATTCCATTATATTTCCCTTCCCACACTGATCATCCTGGTACCTATCACTTCTAAGTACTTTTTTTTGTGGTCCCACCCACCCATTTTTTTTTCCTTACCTGCACTTCCCCTCTCCAAATGGCCACCACTCGCAACCAAGAACTCCAAGCTTGCCTCAATCAAGCCCATGTCTCCATCTCACATCTCACATATCAGATGGATTCTACCCATTCCCGCATTGACAAATTAGAAACCAACATCACAACCCAATTTACCTCCCTCCAGTCTGTTGTCAATCAATTGTTGAACCACACTACGGGTCCTTCCTCATCAGACCAACCCGATGATGTTGATTCCTCTCAGTCTCTGCATTTTCAATCCAACTCCTTTCAGCGTGAACCCTGTCTTCCTCGCGTAGAGGTCAATAAATTTGATGGCTTTGATCCTACGAGTTGGGTCACTCAAATGGAGCATTATTTTTCTCTGCATGGTATTACTGACGAGTTGGCCAAACTTCCCTATGTTGTCCTCTTTCTAGATCATGAACGCTGGCAATGGTGGCAATGGCGAAAGAATTCACGTCGGGGGTATATTGCCTAGACCCAGTTTGTTGTCGATCTCTATGCCCGCTTTGATACTGATACCCACTATCTCGGTCGTTTGACCAAGTTGAAACAGTCAAGCACAGCGGAAGACTTCATCACTGCTTTTCAGCATTTGGCCTTTCGAACAGAGGGCATGTTAGATGCATTCTTTCGTGAATGCTTTATCAGTGGTCTCAAGGATGAAATATGATCCCAGGTTCTCATGGCCCACCATCCAACTTGGTTGGAAGCTACTAAATGTGCTAAAGAGGCCCAACAAGTTGTTTTTCCCCGAACAAAAAACCCCCTTTTGTTCCTCGCCCTCGACCCACTAATCCTAACCCCCCTGTCACTCCCCTCAAGGTCCAAAAACTAACTAGGGCTGAAATGGTTGAATGCCAACTGAAGGGTCTTTGCTATAATTATGATGAAACAAAAACTATTTATGGCCATTTCTGAAGATGTTTTTGAAGTGGATGTGACAATTCCCCTTGTTGAAGAACCCCCCCTTCCCAATGCCACCTAGGAGCCTGCTGACCCACATGAAGTTGACCCACTTATTTCCTTGCATGCCCTCACTGGCTTCTCGGCCCCACAAACGCTCAAGCTCATTGTCTAGATTAATCACAGGAAGGTCATCATCCTTGTTGACAGTGGTAGCGCTCACAATTTTATTCATCATCGCATTGCCTAGGAAATCAATTGCTATATTTGTGTTGCCAATAATTTTCAAATCATGATAGTCAATGGTGGGTCCATGGAATGTGGTGGGCATTATGAAAATATCTGTCTTTAAATTGGACATTACCAACTGAAATCTCATATGTTTTCCATTGACATGGGAGGTTGTGACATTTTGTTAGGTGTTGAATGGTTACGCACTTTCGGTCCCATTCTTATGGATTTTAAGGAATTAACCATGCAATTCAAACAGGAAGGACAAAGGTATCAATTCCAAGGTCTCATAGCTAGTTCTCCCAAGATCATTAGTTCCCAACGTATGGAAAAGCTCCTCAAGAAAGGCCACTCTGGTGTCATTGCTCAACTCCATTCTATTCAAGTCATTGAGACACCCTTTGTGCATCCTGACCTCCAAGTTATCCTTTCCAAACATCGAGATATTTTTTACACCCCTCAGGGACTTCCTCCTTGTCATGGTGTTCATGATCATTCCATTCCCCTTGTTCCTGACAGTCTTCCTCCCAATGTTCGCCCTTATCGTCACCCCTTTCCCAAAAGAATGAAATTGAGAAAATAGTGCAAGAATTGGTCCAAGTGGGTGTTATCCACCCCAGTACCAACCCTTATTCTTCCCCTTGTGGTCATGGTACTTAAGAAAGAAGGTACTTGGCACATGTGTCCCGACTTTTGTGCCCTCAATAATCTCACCATCAAGGACAAGCTCCCCATTCTTGTCATTGATGATCTCTTGGATGAGCTAAGTGGTGATCAGTACTTCACTAAACTTGATCTACATTCTGTCTACCACCAGATACGTATGCAAGAAGCTGACATACCCAAGACTGCCTTCCAAACTCACGACGGTCACTATGATTTTTTGGCCATGCCCTTTGGCCTGTGTAATGCCCCCTCCACCTTCCAAAGACCCATGAATCACGTCTTTCGTCCTTTTCTCCGTCATTTTGTCTTAGTTTTCTTTGATGATATTCTCATCTATAGTAAAACTTGACAATCTCATCTTTCCCATGTGGATCAAATTCTCCATCTACTCTCGCAGCACCAACTTTTCCTCAAATTCTCTAAATGTGCCATTGGAGCCTCAGAAGTAGAGTACTTGGGTCATATTGTTGGAAAGGTTGGTGTTGGGGTGGATCCTAAAAAGATTGAAGCAATGCAGGATTAGACCCACCCCAAGACTATTAAAATCTTGCGTGGTTTTTTGGGTTTAACCGACTATTATCGCAAATTTGTTCGCAATTATGGGAAGATTGCGACCCCTCTCACTACTCTCCTTAAAAAGAATTATTTCACTTGGACTCTCGCAACATATCAAGATTTTCAAGCTTTGAAGGCAGCTATGTATACTACTCTGGTATTGGCCTTTCCTGATTTCACAAAAACCTTTGTTCTTGAATGTGATGCCTCAGGCAGAGGAATTGGAGTTGTCCTTATGCAAGAAAGCAGACCTTTGGCCTTTACTAGCAAACAATTGTCTGAACGCCATTTGGGCCTATCAATCTATGAAAAGGAAATGTTGGCTATTATGCATGCATTGGATCTCTGGTGCCCTTATATCCTGGGGAAATGCTTCCAAATTAAGACAGATCATCAAAGCCTCTAGTATTTTCTGGAGCAACGACCTTCCTCCCCAGAGCAACAAAAATGGGTTACTAAGCTCTATGGTTATGATTATGAGATCATTTACAAGAAAGGCAAAGAAAATTTGGTTGTTGACGCTCTTTCTCACAAATATGAAGATGAAGGGTCCCTTTTTTCCCTCTCCTTCATTGTACTAGATTGGCTCCAAGTTGTGCACCAAGAATGGCTACATGATCCTAAAATATCGCATATGATCCAACAATTGAAATCCAACTCTCAAGTTCCCCCAAGGTACTCTTGGCACAATGATGAACTTCGCTACAAAGGTCGTTTGTATTTAAGTAAATAGTCACAACTTATATCCACGGTGCTTTCTAAGCTTCATGCTACTCCCACAGCTGGGCATTCAAGGTTTACCAAAACCTATGATCGGGTCAAACGTTATTTTTTCTGGGAATGTTTGCACTTTTGTAGCAGAATGTGATGTTTGTCAACGCAACGAAGGCAAAACCATCAAATCTCCTGGCACACCCCAACCGCTTCTGATTCCACCCGCTATTTGGAGGGACATCTCTATGGATTATATTGTGGGATTACCTAAATCGGGAAATAAGTCTGTCATCATGGTGGTTGTGGACCGTCTTTCCAAGTATGCTCATTTCTGTGCTCTTCAACACCCATTTACTGCATCAACTATGGCTCAACTTTTCATGGATCATATCTTCAATCTTCATGGCATGCCTCATTCTATTTTTTCTAATCGAGATCCAACTTTCACTAGCAATTTTTGGCAAGAATTGTTCAAACTACAGGGCACCCAATTGCATCTCAGCACCACCTATCATCCCCAGACTGATGGTCAAACTGAAGTTGTCAATAAGTGTTTGGAGACTTATTTGAGGTGTTTTGCCTCTGAAAGGAAAAATCAATGGGCTCAATGGTTACCATTATTTTAATGGTGGTACAACACTTCTTACCATACAGCTACTCACATGACTCATTTTGAAGCAGTATATGGCCAAAAGCCACCTTCAGTTCTCTCCTACATGCTAGGTGTATCAAAGGTCCAGGCCGTTGACCAAACACTTACAATTCATGAGGCTATTCTTCGTACCCTCAAAGAGAATTTGGTCATTGCTCATAATCATATGAAGCAACAAGCCGATCAAGGTCGCTCAGAACGACAATTTGTTGAAGGAGACCAGGTATTTCTTCGGTTGCAACCTTATAAGCAAACTTTACTCAAGGCCAAACATTGTCAGAAACTGGCACCCAAATTTTATGGCCCTTATACAGTTCTCAAGCACGTTGGGTAGGTGGCCTATCAGTTAGCTTTACCCAATCATTCTAAGCTCCATCCTGTTTTTCATGTCTCTTGCTTAAAGAAGGTGATTGGAACTAAGTGCCAAACTCAAACCAACCTTCCCGAGTTGGATGAAGAAGGATCCATCTGGTTGTAGCCACAAGCAGTATTGGACCAGCGAGAGCGTCGTCTTCATCAGCGTACCATCAAGGAAGTGTTAGTTCAGTGGAAAGATACAACTCCATCATATGCCACCTAGGAGCCCGCTAACATTCTGCAGCAATTTCCTCATCTCAAGCCTTGAGGACAAGGTTGATTCTAAGGGGGAGGGAATGTTAGGGACTTAACCTACCTAATCCCTCAAGTGGGTAGAATAATATATTTCCATGTAATAAAGATCAATATTAATAAGGCATAACAATAAGGAGGAATAAGTCAAATGCAAGAAGACCTAATAGAAGCTTCTACTTCTAGGAGGATCTTCCTCTAGATTGTTCTTTTGGGTAGATAGATCTAGTATAAATAGGAATATAGGGTATGAGAAGTTGTCTTGGATATTATTGTAATAGAGATCTGCTCTGTTGGAGGTTGCCCTGTCGAAGAGGCAAGTGAACATTGCTCTCAGTAATCAAAGTGCTCTTTCTGGTGTTATTCCTGTATTATTTTGGTATTATTGCGGTGTTGCTCTGGTTATACCATTGTTTATCTACCATTACTAGCTAATTATTTATGTTTTGCATACTATTTTGTATCTAGAATATTACACTAGCATCAATGCTAAGGCGACTCATCTAGGCTTGGGTGGCACGTTGACAGCTTTAGGCATGCACAACTCAGGGACAGTGATGGCTCCAGCGACAACAATGGTTTCGGGTATGAAAAGTGTGTTGCCTGCCCCAAGTACGCACAACACGTTGAAGTTTCCAGGCATCAAAACAGCAGGCCTCCCGGTCGAACAACTGTCCTCAAACAATTCCAGCTCAGCCAGCGACAGTGACAATGACTTTGGTGGTTGTCTAGTCATTGAAGAAAATCCCATGGACGGTCCCCACTCTTGATGTTCCGGCCTCTACACCTTTTCTCAAGTTTTTTCGGGTTTTTAGCTATTTGCAAGTTTTTTTATGATTTCTGATAGAAGACACACAAACCACTAACACTCATTTTTTTGGGTACGCCTGGTCTCCCATTAAGGGTAGGCATAATTCCATGCCTGGTTTCCCATTAAGGGTAGGCCTGGCTTTGTCCACTCTCTAGGGCAATCTCTGTTTTTCTTGCTTGTATTTTACTTCACTATATTTTTAATAGAATAGACATCGAGCTTACAAAAAAAATAGAACCTAACTTACTGACATAGGTAACTCAGGTATATCACTATACATCTCATCTTAATGCTACTAAATTACCATTGTTAATTATAAAAGCAATTATCGCCCCAATATTCCCATGCTTTTACCCTATACCCTTCCATTCATCAACTAATGCTCGAGGTTGGCCATATCTTAAGTTAGGGGGAGGCATTTGCCAACCTTTGCTATGTGCAAATAAATTTGAATTTTTCATCGGCCTTCACATCATTGGATCGAGCCTTTAGTATGGACTCTCCACTAATTCATGAAATTTGCATGCAAACTTGCACTATCAACTTCGTAGGAAAATAATGCAACTAAAAAGACCAAGTAATTAATTATGGATCATTAATGTAATTAATCATGAGTTTAATGTTGCCATCTTGTTGCGTAATGCCTAATCATGTAGATGAGTTCTCCATTATTCCAATTGATTGTCAATCACAACATCAATAACATGTAAATGATGGCAAATACTTATGGTCAATTATGGATGTGGAAGATTTGTTATCCCTCCACCACAATAGCAATTTTGAAATGGATTAGCGTGAATGAGCAGTAAGTACATATCACTAGCCTATGAGAGTGCTATGGAGGTCGATAGTCTAAATCAATTGTAGTAGAGAAGAGAGAATTGGTAGAGTTTGTAGCAGAGTTCATTGGTTGCATAACATAATATTGTACAGGATACAACCAACTACAGAGTACATCAGTAGCCATAGGTGGAGCATTAAATAGAAAAGAGATTGCAAATATTGATTTAATTTGTAGTAGCCCCAAAGTGCAACAAATATTCCTACAAGTTGGTTGGATGGAGTTCTTTGATAGACTCAATGGATATAATCATGTGATTGTTATAGACTTTGCTCATCATCTACATGGAAATGCCACAATAATTCAAGGGTTGTTGATCGAGGTAACAAGGGAAGCAATTGTAAAGGTGATAGGTCTTTCAACAACAAGATAAAAATAGTTTAAGAGTAAAATAAAATCCATTGATGTTAAATGAGGCTTTTTTCATGTTGGAAAATCAATCATGGACATAAGGAAAGCAGTTAAAGGGAAACACTACCAAACCCATGGGACCAAGTGGCCCTACATATCACGAGGTGCATTACATGTGAAGGCCAACAAAATACTTTGTTAGCCTACAATTTTAAATTTCTCGAACATTTAAGACATAAGAGGACTACCGATGTTCCTTATTATTTATTGAAGTCACTATAGAACATGTCCACGAAAGTCTAGCTAGGGATAGAATTAGTCGTAACCCACCATGGATGAATTAAACTCTTGGTTGTAGATGCCCCAAGAAGAAGGCAACCCTATGTCACTCGAGACATGTTTGTTAGCTACCCTAAAGTAACTATGGATCCAACACAACCTATTGAAGAACAATCATAAGTTGTAGAACTACTGACATCAATGACAACTAAAGAAATTTCACAAACTATAGAACCTGTGTCATTAATGACGATTAAAGAAATTCCACAAGTTACATAACCTATGCAGGCTAATGCAGAAATAGTTGAACCAAGCAGTAGTAGAGTGTGGAGGAGAAGCAGGAGAAGGTCTCCTCGACCTCTTCAAGAGACAAGATAAAAACAATTATGAAGATTTCATAAGGACCCTCGACACAAGTTGAGGAAACGATACATATTTTAGATTCACCACGGTAGGAGAAACTCACTACTCCATAAGGGGTACCTATCATTAAGGAAAATGAAGATGCCAATATCCATCATGTTGAGTAGACACTAGTGAAGGGAAGCATCAACAACCAGGCTATTGAATAGACACCCAGAAAGACAAGAAGGTATAGTTCAAGTAGGTTGTGAAAAAGAGTTCAAATGCTTGTTGCAGCCACAAACAAATGAAGTCCTTATGATAAAGGTGTATATTGCTCAAGGTGAGGCGGTTAAATGGAAGCATGAACTTGAAGCAAGGGGTGAGGATGTCATTTATGTCCTTGAGCACCACTTGAGTAATTTGTCAACTAAAAGAGAAATTTGCATTAACTTTAATTGAATTTAATCAAAACTTAGAAACCCTCGACAATGAGAACATTAAATTGAAAGAAGACTTGCTAAAACAAGTGCAAGAGATGTTGTTTGTAATTCTGGAAATGAACTGTGTATGGAGTTTTTGAAACGTCCAATGTTTCGAGTGGATGTTAAGAACCAAATACTAATATAGCATAGAAAAACCTCAGAAAAAGTACTCAACGCCTTGAAAAAGAGATAATTTCAGATAATAAGCCTCTTCGAGGGGGCAACCTCCTTTTACCCCACTTAAATTTCCAAGTACAAGATGATTCAAAATGAAAATGTAGCCCCGGGGGGGCAGCTCAATTGGCAAGTGCCGTGAAAATGAAGTTCCATGAGGTTTCGAGTTCAACTCCCCCCGACTTACCTTGTGTGTCGCGTAAGGGGCATCGTGGGCACACCTGGAGGTTATAGTGGTAGTGGTTGGATAACACGGCCACGTGTAACGCGAGCACGTGCCCAACTAGTTGTTGATTCCTCCAGACATAAAATAAATAATAATAATAATAAATAAAATAAATAAATAAAATAAATAAATAAAAATAAAAATAAAAATAAAAAATAAAAATTGAAAATGTCTCCTTGGTATATATAGGAGACTAGCAGGTATAATTACAACTAATGGCCTAAAGTTGACATACATAAAATAACATTACTAATATAATATGCCCCAATTAAGGGGTAATGAGCCAATATTAGGGCTTAACATGTCCCTCCTCTTGAGACAAGTGTTGTCTACAACGCTTGAGTAACTCTGGATGCTTCTGTATAAAAGACTCATCTTCCCAAGTGGAATCTTCAGCCGATAGTTTCCTCCATTTAATGAGATACTCTAAAATGGATCTATTCCTCAGCTAGCGAATTCTTGTGTTAGTGATGGCTTCAGATTCCAATATGATTTTTCCTTCCTCGTCAAGTTTTGGCAATATAGTTTGAACTGGGATCTTGTCGCCTATAACCTTCTTTAAGCA